>BSBM01001409.1:6600000-6892500 GCA_027924585.1 Larix kaempferi | reverse complement strand
ATAAGAAATGAAGTGATTTTTATCCAACCATATGATCATGCTTATACTTCCTATTGAAAATTTCACAAGCAAAAAACTTACTAGACCACCAACCCAAAGAAGATTGAAAAAGTTGGGAAGGGAGGGTGGATTGAAAATATGCGTATTCTCCCAGATGGATAGAAAAATTTGGCCTCGAAATTTGACAAGAGGAACGACCTCTCAAAGAGACACTCTTTGTTCTAGGAATGATTTCAATATTTTGATCAAGTCTGATATTTACAATGTGAGGACAAGATTCTAACTCCAAGAAATTGAAAACGTTATCTCGATTAAGGATGGAAAAAGGAAAACTTAGAGACTCATTATAAGAAGTAGAGCAAAGATTAGAGCATCTAGTGTGACTTACTAACTCATCCTCATCTTGAGATTGATATTCTATTGATTCATCATTTAAATCATATGAGGATGAATGATCATTTTCATTTAATTGATCAGGGAGAAAATTACCAAGCTTATTTATAATATTCTGATTATTTGCACAATGATCATGTGAAATCACTACTAGAGGATATTGATTGATGTCCCTAATTTATTCTTCTTCAATAAGGTGATAAGAAATTGAATGATCGCTAAAGATAGAATGACTAATGAGTTTCTCTGAAGGAGGAACTTCAATAGCCTTACTGACTAAAATCTCATCCTCGAAAACTTCCTCAGGATCAGGACTAGGACTACCTAATTTTTTTTTTGAAAATTCACCATTTATACAATGATTAGGGATTTGAATTTCAATTGATTCAAAAGTGGAAAACTTATCCTCAAAAAAAAATGGGCATGAGGGGTCATCTCCAGATGTTGACAATTCAATTGGTATTTGATTATCAATTGATTCAACAATGGGATCGGAAAGGGGAAGGTTTTGATCTTGGATTTGATTTGAAGAATATATATCATCGTATTCACTTCCCAATTCTTCTAAGAATTTATTTTCAAACATGTCATATCTGGAAATGCTATTGGTCTTCAAATTCAAGAACCAGAGATCATCTCTTCCTTGGAAAGATGAGGCCAATATTTTCATACATACATCCTCATGGTTTTTTTTCCTTGGAAAAAAACGTAATTTCATTAAAAGATAATCAAATTACATACTGTATAAGAGCTTCATGGAGCCCTTTCTGGAAGTAAGCTTTTCAACTTCAAGTATAAAAAAATAATAATATGTAGAGCTTTCAGAGAAATAGTGTTTTCAAGCTCTCAAGTGAGAGCTCTATATCCCATCTTATTTACATCCAAAGTATCATAGAAACACTATATAAGGAATATCAGTGTGTCCATCAGGAAAAAAAAAGGTAGATCAGATGTTTTGTGTTCCAAGTCCTTCGATGAACGACCTGTGATAGTATTCATGGAAAGTATCATTTCCCTGCTCCAAAATTTTCCATTGACCAAGAAGTAGTGTCAAGACCTGTTTTGATAAGAGGTCATTCTCCCGGTTCCATTCCCTGTAGACATGTTGACATGTGAAATTGTCAAACATTCCAATTAGTCTCAATGTTTCTTCTAACATTGTGCATAAGATCAGATTGTGACACCTCTGTAATTGATTTATCCAATTTATGATAATCATGGAGTCTCCAAAAATTTGAAGATGTGTGCAATGTTTTTCCAGTGCAAAAATAAGCAGTAGTTTTAAAGAAAATAGTTCAGCAAAATTGTTTGTGCTTCGGCCCAGCCCGATGTGAATCTTGTAAAAGTGGGTTTTTGATAGGAACAGGATCGCTCCCCACAACAGATGTTGTTCTGTGATGTGCCATCAATGTAGGCCCAAGGCTGTGTGGTATTTATGAATTCTTTAGTGATGATGCAGGGAATATGAAGATACTTCTCCCGCGGGAAGTGGGAAAGTATTGAAATGTTGTGATTTACCAGAATGGTGGGGGTAGTTGTTTTTCCATGAAAGATCTGTTGATTTCGTGCGATCCAGATGCCCCAAATAAAAATCAATGGTAAGGCACGAATATATGTTGTGTCCAGTGTTTCGTGCCATTTTTTCCACACCTCTTCAATAGCAGTCCCCTCCCACGATTCAGCTGTCGAGTGTATGAGTTTCAGCTTAGAACAGAGTTTTTTAGTGAAAAGGCAGTGTAAAAAGAGGTGGGAGGTTGTTTCCTTAGCCTGTTTTCAAAGAGTACACCAGCCCGAACCCTCAATATTTTTTATCTTTATGCGGTCCCAAGTAGGAATCCTGTTTGCAAGTGTACACCACATTTTTTATTTTATTTTGAGGGGCAGTGTGATTTCCAAATCTTTTTCCACCACCATTTTTTCTCGAAATTTTGTTGCTTTTGTTCCATCAGCAGTTTGTATCCCAATTTTGGAGTATATCTTCCATTTGAGGCCGACGACCAAATAAGTTCATCAAAAGAGTCGGTGATACGGACATGTGAGAGTCTCATATCAATTAGATATTCCTTCCAAAGGTTGTTATAAGCGACCGAGATATCCAGGTCCTTCGAATTCTTCCAGCCCTATTGCCAGACGGTGGTAGAAAGAGGGTCTGCAATTTGATTTAGATGAAAAAAACCTTGTTTCTATAGAAATTGGATGAGTAGATCTGGGAGTATATGTTTATTTTGACACCTGAACCACGGGTCCAAGCCAATACAAATTTGTGCACTGTTTCCCACCTTCCAAGCAAGCCCCTGTGTAATGAGTGGTATAGAATCGCCCAATACCGCTTTCCAAATGACAAACATCCCCACCAGAGGCTTAGTAGGGTTCCGTATCCAGTGAATGAGCGATTATGGGGTGATGTACTTTTGTTTTACCACCTCCATCCACAAATTATTAGTGGTGAGGATTCTCCAGCTGACCTTTGCAACCAATGAAGTGGAAAAAGTGTGAATATGCTTGAGTCCCTAGCCCCCCAAGGATTTTGGCAGGGAAAGTCTTTCCCAATTTACCTAAGGCGTTGTATAAGTATCAGAGTGACCAAACCATAGAAAACGGAAGCATATTTTTCTGGATTTTTCTAGTATACCCTTAGGAATACAGGCCAGTGACATCCAATAAACTGGGATGGACTCTAGAACAGATTTTATAAGTACAAGACGGCCAGCTCTAGAGAGCCATTGATGGATCCAAATCTGCAATCTCTTTTCCAGTTTTATAATAATCCATGTCCAATCACGTATTTTAATTTGGATTTAAATGAAATCCCATATATTTCAAACCCCCATCCAAAAATAAGATTTCAAAGGGAAAGAGTGTAAGGTACCTATGTTGTTCTTCAGTAGTCAGTTTGTAGAGTGTAATAGAGGACTTGATGACATTTAAGACCATTCCAGTGGCCTCTTGGAAGAGAGTCAAAATGTTTTCAAGTTGCTCAGTGTCCCTAATCGATCCATCACACAAGAGTAGAATATCATCCACAAAGAGTAGGAGGAAGAGCCGAAGACTGTTGGTGATGCAGATTCCATGGAAAGTGCCCTGGCGCTTGGCTTCCAGAATGGACAACTCAAACCTTCTTCCACCAGAAGGAATAGTAGAGGAGATAGTGGGCAGCCCTGACGTAGTCCCCGTTTAGCGCAAAAGAAGGTTGTGGGGGATCCATTAATGAGAACAACAAAAGAGGTTGTTGAGATGCAGCTCATCGTCCATTTGATGAAGGCATATTCAAAACCAAGGTGTGTCATTAACATACGCAGATAGATCTAGCTAACTCTGTCAAAAGCCTTAAATAGATCAATTTTGATGACAACACCCTTTATGCCTTTAAGTTTTTGAGAGTGTAAGCCTTCTTCAGCAACCCCAATAGCCTCATGTATCTGCCTTCCTTCCAGGAAGCCAAATTGTTCCTTTGAAATAAAATTTGAGAGTACACTCTTTAGTCGTTTAGCCATAATGTTTTCCACAACCTTGTATGTGATGTTGCAAAGTGAGATAGGGCAGAGTTCAATCATGGAAACAGGTTTATCAGACTTTGGAATAAGTGCAATAAAAGTAGCATTTAAAGGTGGATGGATATGTCCTCCTAGTCTGGATTCTTTGATCAGATGTAAAAGGTTGTTTCCAATGGTATCATAGTATTCAAGGAAGAGTTCAATTTTCTACCCATCCGGTCCAGGGCTCTTGTCCTTTTGAAAACTGTGAAAGGGTTTCCTTGAGCTCCTCCTCTGAGATTTCTTCCAATAGGTTTTGATTGTCTTCATCAGTTACAGCTCTCAAAAAAAATTGAGAGTCGAATGACTTCGACAATGTGTGCACGTCAAGTACCCAAAAAATTTTGAAGTGTGAGGTGCCTAAGGAGGCCAGATCCTCAAAGGAGGTGATGACCTCATCATGATCATTTTTTAAATCCCAGATGGTGCTTTTTGCCTTCTGAACTTTTGCATAGGCTTGAAAAAACTTTGTATTTTCATCACCACTCTTGAGCCAGATGGCCCTACTCTTTAGTATCCAGAATTCCTCTTGTTCAGAGAGTAGTTTATTACGGGTGCTTTCCAAGTATTTTAGTAAGTTAGAGGAATCCTGTGAGAGAAAACCGCCCCCATCAGCGTCCTATAAATAGGCCAATTCCTTTTCAACCCTTAGGAACTCAAGTTCATCACGTTCATGCTTTTTGAAAGCCCGATCTTTCAACATATTTTTTACTCTGGTGAGATTTCTGACAAAGTGTGGGGAAGCAAAATGTCCTTCCCCAGGTTGGAAAGGAATCTAAGAGTTTTTTATAATGTTTTAAACCTCCTCCTCTTTTATCCAAGTAGCACATAGTTTAAAAGGGCTAGGTGGTTTTGTAGAGTTTCCCAGTATTTCTAAGCAGATAGGAAAATGATCAGAAATACCTCCGGAGTCTACCCATTGTAGAAACATGTAGTTTTGTCCCACAAGATCCTCAGCAATCAGAAATCAGTCCAGTCATTTTGAGACCCTCCCTTCCCCAGTTCTGCGATTTGTCTAGGTAGGCTTCAGTTTGGTAGGTTGTATGTCGATGAGGTGAGTATCCTTTAGAATTAAATCAAAATATCCAACGAGTGAGTCGCACCGTGCTAGAGGTCCCCAATGTTCGTGAGAGCCAAGAGTGAAGTTCAGGTCTCCACCCAGGATCAGATCTCCCCCAGTAAATAAAGATTTATGATGAAAAGTGTCCCAATATTCCAAATGGTCCAAGTAGGGGCCATATATGTTAACAACCTTGAAATACCTGTTTAAGCCAGCATGAAAAAACTCCACACCCAGTGCAAAGAAAAAACCCCAAGTATTTAGGGCTTTTATCGAGGATTTTTTCCAACTCGAGGTAAGCTCGTCAGAGAGGATATGCGCACTGATGGAAGCAAAATCATAAGAGGGGAGAAGGGTTGTGAGGGACGCCATAACATCATCTTCAGACCCCATAATTTCTTGTAGCATAAATAATTCAAGCTGATGAAGGACAATCAACCTCTTTAGAGCAAGTTTTTTAGGTTTACTTGCCAAACCCCTACAATTTAAAGACAATATTTTCATTGGTTAACCCCCGCATGGGCTTTTGCTGCTCTAAGTGCCCCATCAATGGTTTTTCGTTTTCCATCCGCTAGGTTTTGGATAACCTGCTATTGTGCTGAAGAAATAAGTGTAGGTCGACCGTGACCTCGTGACAATTTACGGGTTAATGGGATTAAGCCCAGACCGGTGCCAAGGTGATCCAGGTGGATATTGGTGGCCACCCGCTTATTCCACTTGGGGCCCCAACATTGTTATTTCATTTCTTTTAGTTTCCTTAATTATAGCACAACTTACTATTTTTAGCAGTTTTTTCGGGTCCTAAATTTTTGGAGTTATTTTGAGGCCCTAAACGACGTTTTTTGGGAAAATATTCCTTGAGAGAATGTGAGGCAAAGTCGTGACATTCACATTCAGCAGTGTATTCGTCGGATAGATATTTCCAATGAGGTATCATGTGCTTCAAATGGAGATCGTATGCCAAAGTTACGATGCCGAGAAATTGACGTACCAATTTACCCCAACGGGGCCCATAGTTTGGCATTTTCATCTCCTAGAGTTTCGTTTTTGGATGTTTAGGGTTTTCCTTTGTTTCTCAACAATAGATAGGATTCGAGCCCCATTGGAACGGGGAGTTCAAAGGCCGATGGCCGCCACATCTCTCCTTAGAGATAAGCTACCAGTGCCCTAGATAGTTTATTTCCATTCTGTCTGTAAGCATATTTCTGTTATGTGATATTAATGAAATGAAGTCTTACTTCTACTGCATCTATGTGTTTATGTGTATTTCTGTAATTCCTTGCATTCCTTCATAAGTCTGGATCAGTGGAATCAGAGCAGGTCTTCTCTTTCTCAATCCTTCTTTGCATGTACCCAACGAGGTCGGGGTATAAGGAGTTAGGGCTCGACTTGGTTGAACCCTTGCAAGATCAACCTCGCAAACCCCGATGACTGCCCATGGAGGATGAAAAGAAAGACGAGGGAGCAAAATATCCTATCAAAATATTGCTCAAGGGGGGCCTCAATAAAAAAGGAACGCAATGATGGATAATTTTTCCCAGATCCTTAAACGACTTCCCACCAGCAGCCACTCTGGAGGCGCAACCCCTTTTAAGGTACAAGTAAACTTTGACATTCCCATATTTGAAGGCCGAATAGATGTAGACGTCGTAGATAGATGGTTAAATATAGTAGAAGGGTATTTATCGGTGCATGACTTTTCCAAACTGGAAAGGATCACTTTTGCACTCCTCAAAGCCGCCCCCCATGTCAAGGACTGGTGGGAAACCTACTATGAGCTGAAGGACGAGAGGGAATCCTCTTTGTTTTCGGACGCACCCACTTGGAATTATTTTCGAGACGCCATCAAGGAACAATATTATCCCATGGGAAGCTATGAGGACAAGTACATACAATGGACTACGCTACGATAGCAAAGGGATCAAGATGTTCATGAGCTGACGAATCTGTTCCATACCCTGCGCACAAAATTGGGTATCAAATATTCAGAGAAACATTTGATGCTAAAGTACCACAGTTGTCTGCATAGATACATTCAGGAGGAAATGGAGTTCCTTGACATCTCCTTGCTTGGCGTAGCATATCAGTTTGCTTCCAAGATTGAGAAAAATTTCAAACAGAATAAGCGAGACTTTGGATCTGCGAATCAAAAGCAAGGGAAAGGTGCCCCCAAACCGTAGAACAAAGGACAAAGCCAAGGCAGGGCAGCCCAAGATAACCTGCCAAAACCACAAGAAAAGAATAACACTGCGAAACCAAAGAAGGACACGGGAAAGTGGTGTGAGTTTCATAAGAGATCCACGCACAACACAAGTGAGTGTCGGGCCAAGCAGTCACTGGTGGCCGAGATGAAGGCTTCTGAATCAGATGCATGCTCCTACTCCGAACTAGAACCCGAAAAGGGTAATGATAGGGGGAAGTAGATTATTGATGCTGAGCCCAACACCATTCTTGCCACCACGAAGGTCCAGAAGGAGGAACCGGAAGATCTAGAGGAGGGGGAAATCCTCTTCCATTCTTAGATGTGTGTAAAGGGTTCCCCGCTGCAGTTCATTGTCAACAACGGAAGCCAAAAGAACCTCATTTCAACAGAGGTCGTGAAGCATTTGGGCTTGCCGACCACACCACACCCACAATTGTACACCATTGGGTGGCTTCACCAAGGACGGGATCTCCGCGTCAGCCAGCAGTGTCACCTTCCTACAGCATCAAGCCATTCACGGGTGAGGTATTTTGTGACATTTCTCCTCTTGATGTTTCTGATGTATTATTAGGGAAACCATACTTGTGGAAGCGACATGATGTGTATGAGTCCCAACCTCACGTTGTTATTGTTAATTTGGGAAATACGTTGTCCATGATACCGGAGGTAGCGCCGCCTGCCACCATCTTTATGGTTACTGCAAAACAATGCAGTAAGCTCATTTCCAAAACAAGGAAATTTGTTTTCCTGGTAATCCACCCTCAGGGAAAGAATAATACTGTGGCCATGACCTCTAAACAGAGCTCCTCCGCCCGACAACAACAAATGAATAAGCTCGTGGAGGAGTATGGGAACATATTCACCTCACCTGCAAGGGTGCCTATACACTGTCAGTTCCAGCACCCCATCGATCTGGCCCCAGGTGCACCGTTTCCCAATGGACCAATATATCGACGCTCTCTTATGGAGAATGATGAAATCAAGAGGCAGATTCAGGAGTTGTTGCAGAAAGGGCACATCCGACCAAGTTCATCACCCTGTGGGAGCGAGATCGTGTTGGCGCAAAAGAAGGATGGGACTCAGAGACTCTGTATTGACTATCGGGCGTTGAATAACATCACTGTCTGGAATAGGTACCCGATCCCACGGATTGATGACCTTTTAGACCAACTCAGGTGGGGAAAATATTTCAGTAAGATCGATGACCTTCTAGACCAACTCAGGTGGGGAAAATATTTCAGTAAGATCGAATTGAAGTCCGGGTATCACCAGGTACCAATCGAACCCTCCGATGTGTGGAAGACTTCCTTCAAAGCCAAGGAGGGCCTTTTCAAATGGTTGGTCATTCCTTTCGGCCTGAAAAATGCTCCTACAACCTTCATGAGGATGATGGATGACATCTTCCAGCCATTCACCAACTCATTTGTAGTAGTGTACTTGGATAACATCCTGATCTTCAACCAAAATGGGGAGGAACACCTCCACCACATACGACAGGTCCTCCAAACACTGCGGCAACACAAGTTGTGTGCCAATTTGGAGAAGTGCACTTTTGGCATGACCCAAATTCAATATCTGGGATACATTATTGATGAGCGAGGGGTGCCTGTGGATCCAGCCAAGATCCAAGTCATTCAGGATTGGCCAGCCCCTACCACTCCAATAGAGATCTGCAGCTTTATAAGTCTTTCCAATTTCTACCATAGGTTTGTGTTGGGATTCTCTCATATCACTTGGACCTTCAGCCAAGTCACCAAGGGAGGAGTGAAAGCAAAATTATTTTGGTCTGAATATCAACAGGAGGCGTTCATCGAGTTGAAATATCGCCTCTGCTCTGCCCCATTTCTCACATTACTAGTGATCCACATCACAGTTGGCATTCGTTGTCGGATGCTAACTTTGACACATTCTTGATTAGTCTTCACGGTTGATACAACTTCGACAAGTTTCGACGCAACAGCACTTCGACAACCTCGACACTTCAACAGGTTCTGAATTCGACACAACTCTAATGAGTCTCGACTTTGACATACTGTGACATGTTCTGCACCTTCGACATGTTCAGCAACCTCACAGTTCGCGACATCGGCATACAACATGGACATGCGACCAGCGACTGTCGAACCTCGACAGACTGTCTTTCTGTCTTCTAGTCGACTATAACGGTTGAACAGTTGAAACCATTCTAACTTCTTCTTTGTAACTGAACTTAACGGGCAGGCACCCAAGCGTCTCAGATTTCTATATAAGCATGTATAACATTGTAACATACATCAGTTTTTGGATTTTTGCAATTAATAGAGAACAGTTCGCATTCCTGCATATTGTCTGTGCGTATCTGTGTTTATGTGTATTGCGTAATCCTGCTTTTTCTCATTTTGTTTATTAAGCTTCCGTGATAATAGAGCCAACTCAGTCAGTCAAACTGTTGTCCCCCTCGTGCTTCCTGGACACGAAATGGATCATTGGTATTAGAGCATACTTAGTTTTCTTCCTTAAGTTCTGTGTATACACTTCTCTCGAAGTTACCTGACTTATGCCGGTTCAAACTCGCTCGCAATCTCAGCAATCTAAGCAGACGCGATTTCCAAATATGACAGAAGAAACAAATGATAGACATGCATCTGATGAGACAGCATAACTTATTGAGCAAGTTCTAGCTCGACAACGAACTGAAATGTTCTCCCAATTCAATGAGATTCTCTTTCGATTCGCTTCGACATCTGGAGGATCCTCGACAAGAACTCACTCCGATAAAATAAGCCCCTTCAAAGTGAAAATGAATCTCGACATACCGAATCTTGAAGGAAAGATTGACGTGGAATCCGTCAACAATTGGGTGCAACAATTGGAATCATATTACGCTATAAATCAACTCTCCAAAGCTAAAAAAGCCACCATTGCGTCCTTAAAGATGTCAACCTCCATGCACTGCTGGTGGGAGAACCTCTCGACAAAGATGGAGAAAAATAGAGACCCCATCAACACATGGGATAAATTCGTCGAACACATCCGGAAGGAATTTTACCCGCCGAAATACCTCGAGAAGTAGTTTGAGAAGTGGCAGCAGCTAAGGCAATGGAAAGACCAATCAGTATAGAGTTACACCGACGAGTTCTACTGACTCATGGCAAGACTTGGCATCCAAGAAGAAGAGAAATTGCTTGTTCTGAAATACACCAGCGGATTATCTCAGTACATCTAGCAAAAGATGGAATTTTTTACTATCAATATGCTTGCTGATGCTTTCCACTATGCCATCAAACTAGAAACCAAGCAGAAAGGAAAAGCACGTTTCGTGACAAAGCCAACATCAGGAAGACCACCCGATAAGAAGACACCAACCGACTACGACAAGTCAATATCTTCTCAGTCGACATCGCCAAAGCCTGACAATGGTAAGAATCCTTTTCACAAAAGGGAACGTAGAAAACAACCATCGACCGGAAAATGGTGCGATTACCACCACTTATCTTGGCATGATACGTCTAAATGCAAAGCTCAAAAGACATTTTTGGCAAACGTGTCGACCTCCGACGCGTTCGACAAGACGGTGGAAGAATCTGATCCAGATGCGACGACTCTTTTGACCTCGACAACTCAAGAAGCCTCGACTATTGTCGACGAGGAGGAACGAGAGCGCCTGTTCCATACATGGATATGGGTCCAAAGCAACCCATTGCATATGATCGTGGACTACGGGAGCCAAAAGAACTTCGTTTCTGAAGAACTGGTGAAGAAATTAGGTCTTATCACCACTCCGCATCCTCAGCCTTACAACATCGGTTGGATGAAGGATGGAAAAGAACTACGGATCACTCGACAATGCAAACTCGCCTACTTCATAAAACCTTTTGAAGATGAAGTACTCTGTGACATGGCACCACTCTCCATAGCCAACGCCCTGTTTGGGAAACCTTACCTCTAGGATAGACATGGAATTTATCAGTCACGGCCTCATAAGGTAATTCTCAGAATCCAAAATCGATGGTTTAGCATACCAGAGGGTCAACCTACACCGACGGTTGCACTATTATCTACCAAACAGACAAAAAATCTCATCAATCATGCTCATAAATTTGCATTAATCATGATCAAGCTGCAACATTCTAAGAAGACTGCAGCAACGAGTCGAGTCACCGACCAATGCAGCTCTCGAAAGAAGCAGCAAATCATTCATATTCTCGATGAGTACCAGAGCCTCTTTCAAGCTCCAGACGGAGTACCTCAGCATTGCTAGGTAAAACACTCCATTGAACTTGTTCCTGGTTCTTCTTTTCCTAATGCATCTGTTTACAGAAGATCCATTCTCAAAAATGAAGAGATTCACAGACAAATCCAAGAGTTAATCGATAAACGTCATATCCGACCCAGCTCCTCTCCTTGTGGAAGTCCAGTCATCCTAGTTCTGAAGAAAGACAAGACTTAGCGCATGTGCATCGACTACAGAGCTCTCAACAAAATATCGGTGAAGAATCGGTACCCTCTGTCGCGGATAGACGAGCTTATCAACTGTAAAGGTGCTAAATTCTTTACTAAGCTCGACCTCAAGTTGGGATACCATCACATTCCAATCTAGCCCTCGGATGTGTGGAAAACTACTTTCAAGACCAAGGAAGGATTGTTTGATTGGTTAGTCATGCCTTTCGGCTTAACCAACGCACCTGTGACCTTCATGCGACATATGGATAACCTTCTCTGACCTTTCATTGATAAATGGGTTATTGTCTATCTCGATGACATATTGATTTTTAGTCGATCATCGAAAGAACATGTTGAACAACTTCAACAAGTCCTCGACACTCTCCAGAAACATCGGCTCTATTTGAACATGGACAAGTGCTCTTTTGCGATGACCAGCATCAAAGATTTGGGGTATGTAATTGACTCTGTAGGCATTCACGTCGATCCGTACAAAGTACAGATCCTCAAAGATTGGCCCATTCCTAGAAGCATTCAAGAACTAAGAATTTTTCTTGGTTTGGCGAATTTCTATCTACGATTCATACTCGGCTTCAGTCACATAGCCTGGCCCTTGAATCAGTTGACGAAGGGAAATGGGAAAACTGTCTTTCAATGGACAGAAACACATCAAGCAGCTTTTGAACAGCTCAAACACAGTCTCTGCACTGCACCAGTACTTGTGTTACCTGATTTGCATCAGCCCTTTGAGATTGATATGGACGCATCGGACTATGCCTTGGGTGCAGTGATCACTCAGTATGGTCACCCAATCGCTTTTCATTTCGATACTTTTAACGACACAGTTAGAAGATACTCGACGTACGAAAAAGAACTATATGCCATTGTGCAAGCTCTCAAGCAAAGGAGGCATTACATCCTTGGCAAGGAAACAATCATTCTTATTGATCACAAGCCTCTACAGTTCACTCCGACATAATCAAAGTTGCAGACAAACCGACAACTCAAGTGGATTAATTACCTACAACAATTTCAATTTGTGAGTAAGTATCGAAAAGGCAAGGCTAATGCCGCTACTAATTGCCTCCGTCGACCACCCATTACTCTCCTCTTGACAGTGATGAGTATCCAGGGTTATGACATGACCACTTGGAAACAGTTGTACGAGGACGACAACAACTTCTCAACAGTCTACCGACAGTTACATACTAACAAGTCATCGACCTCAGACTCTGAATACTTCCTGAAAGATACCTTGCTATACAAGCTTGGACAACTTTGTGTACCGACCTGTGAGCAATGACAGCAGCTCATTTGGGATGCGCACTACAACAAGACCACAGGACACTTTGGAGTCACAAAGACACTTGCTATTCTACAGAAGTATTTCTTCTGGCCTACACTTAAATCTGACGTCAACAAGTACATTCGATCATGCGTGGTTTGTGCCATTTCTAAGCCACCTAATCGACGACAGGGATTGTACACACCTCTGCCAGTTCCTACTTGACCATGGGAATCTATTTCTATGGACTACTTGATGGGTTATCCCACTACCAAACATCAGCATGACGCGATATTAGTAGTAGTCGATCGATTTTCTAAGATGGCCATTCTCATACCATGTAAGAAGACTACGACAGCATAGCAGACTGCTCAGCTCTACTTTACACATGTTTGGAAACACTTTGGTTTACCCACAACCATCATTTCCGACCGAGATGCCAGATTCGTCAGCATATTTTGGAAGACCCTCTGGAAATAACTAGATACGCAACTCTCATTGTCGATATATTTCCATCCTCAGACCGACGGACAGATGGAAGTTGTGAATCGCTTGGTAGTACAACTGCTTCGCATGTACAATCACCGTCATCAACGCACATGGGATGATAGTCTTCCATACATTCAGCACAGCAACAATCGTGCTCAGCACAGCTCTACAGGAAAGAGTCCCTTTTAAGTCTGTTACGGATTTCAACCCTCAGTGCCTATCGACTTGATCAGCTCCTCGACATAGCCAAACTCCGACACAGATCGCACTCAGCGAGAAGTTGATAAAGCAGTCAAGTTTCGAGAACAGATTTGCGACATTCAGCGACAAGCACAGGATATGTTGAGTAGAGAAAACAAGAAAGCTTAGGCCTGACATGACAAGCATCACATTCCTCATACATTTCGCATTGGGGATAAGTTCTGGCTACATCTTAAGAAGGAGTGCTTCACAGGTCCTTTCAAGAAATTAAAACCTTTGTGATATGGTCCATACAGTATTCTTTGATAGATTGGCGAGAATGCTTTCCAGCTCGACATTCCTGCTTTCCTGGGTCTGCATCCTGTCTTTAATGTGGATCTACTTCGACCATACCATGCACCCTTGTTGGAACAGAATGATTTCTCAACAGCAGATCCCATAGACATCAATACAGATGTTCAGGAGCCTCTCCCTTGCGACACCATTGTGGGACGACGGATACACCTTACGAGGATGAACACAATTCCCTTGTTTCAGGTTGCCAAAGCTGGCCAGATCCCATATCAAGGAAAGTGGTACTCTGCTACTGAAGTGATCGACAAGCTTCCTCACCTTCACGAGCAAACAATGGGGTCCATTGTTTCTTAAGGAAGGAGGTCTGATCCACATCACAGTTGGAATTTGTTGTTGGATGCTAACTTCGACACATTCTTGACTAGTCTTCGCGGTTGATACAACTTCGACAAGTTTTGACGCAACAAGACTTCAACAACCTCAGCACTTCGACAGGTTCCGAATTCGACACAACTTTGACGAGTCTCGACTTCAACATACTACGACATGTTCCGCACCTTTGACATGTTCAGCAACCTCACAGTTCGCGACATCGGCATACAACGTCGACATGCGACCAGCGACTATCGAACCTCGATAGACTGTCTTTCTGTCTTCCAATCGACTGTAACGGTTGAACAGTTGAAACCGTTCTAACTTCTTCTTTGTAACTGAACGTAACGGGAAGGAACCCAAGCGTCTCATATTTCTATATAAGCATGTATAACATTGTAACATACATCATTTTTTGGATTTTTGCAAGTAATAGAGAACAGTTCGCATTCCTGCATATTGTCTATGTGTATCTATGTTTATGTGTATTGCATAATCCTGCTTTTGCTCATTTTGTTTATTAAGCTTCCGCCATAACAGAGACGAATCATTCAATCAAATTGTTGTCCCCCTCGTGCTTCCTGGACATGAAACGGATCAACCAGACTTTCAACAACCATTTGAGATCGAGATAGATGCCTCAAACTATGCTATTGGGGCAGTTCTTACTCAACAGGGACATCTAGTGGCATATCACAGTGAGACACTCTCCTACATAGTCCAGAAGTATCCCACTTATGACAAAGAGATGTATTCCATTGTGTAGGCTTGACGACAATGGAAGCATTACATTTTGGGGAAGGAAATGGTCATCCACACAGACCACCGACCCCTGCAATTCATGCAAACACAAGGGAAGTGTTAGAATGATCTCCATCAGAAGTGGTCCACATATCTGCAACAGTTTCATTTGAATATCAAGTACAAGAAGGGAAGCACCAATAATGTTGCAAACTTCCTCAGCCAACCACCGATTGTGGTGCTAACCACCGTGTTCAACCCTTATGGGAACGAGACTTATGATTGGCCACTTATCTACAAGAGCGATCTAGAATTTGGCCACACATATAAGACGCTCTTGTAGGGTAAGCAAGTTCCCAATTTTCACCTCCAGGATGGACTATTATGTCACCTGGGACACCTTTGTGTTCCTTCAAGCGAGTGCGCCAATATGATTTGGGAATCCCATTACAGTCGGGTCACTGGGCATTTCGGGGTCAAGCAAAACAGTGGCAGTATTGCAGAAATATTTATATTGGCCAAACCTTGAATGGATGTCGGGAAGTACATTAGATCCTGAACTGCATGTGCAATTTCCAAACCGACCATCAAGAAGCAAGGCCTCTACACTCTTCTACCTACCCCTAGTCGATCTTGGGAATCCATCTCCATGGATTACATGTTGGGCCTTCCTTCTACTAAGCATGGCAATGACTGTGTTTTCGTGGTCATCGACAGATTCTCGAATATGGACATTATGGTGGCCTGCAAGAAGAATATCACAGCAGAAACCACTACTAAACTCTTCTTTGAACGAGTGTGGGTACACTTTGGGATCCCACAGTCTATCATCTCATATCGGTACAACAGATTCCTCAATACATTTTGGTCCAGCCTTTGGTCAAGGCTGGACACCAAGCTCACCAAGTCCACAGCTTTCCATCCCCAAACTGATGGCCAAACAAAGGTCATCAAAAGGATGATCATACACATTCTGCGCATGGGATGAGAGCCTCCCCTATGGACAGCACAGTTATAACCGAGCTCTCCACAGCTCAACCGGCCACAGACCCTTTCAGGTGGGATTAGGATTCCAGCCACTATGTCCCATTGACGTAGCCATGCCATTTGCAGTCACTCAGACCGATTCGGCTCATGTCCAATCGGAAGCTGACAAGGCAAACAACTTCATCGAGCACATTCAGCACATCCACCAATAGGTTCATGACATATTGGGAAGAACCAATGCCAAATACAAGCAACGACATTATCAACATCGGGTGCCACACAACTTCTAGGTGGGAGACGAAGTGTGGCTACATTTTTAGAAGGAGCACCTCGCTAGACCCTACCGTAAGCTTCGGCCACTCCAATATGGGCCATACACTATCACCAAGGCTGTAGGGTACAATGCCTTCGAGCTCAATATTCCACCATTCCTTGGTCTGCACCCAGTGTTCAATGTGGACCGCCTGTGAACTGCATTCGGCCCTACTTTCCACCTCTACTGGACATCTACGACATTGCAGAACAACTCACAGCAACAGAGTTAAACCCAAACTGCAGGGAACAGGACACCACAGATCGTATCATGGACATGCAAATCAAGAACACTCACTAGCAGCAAATCCAATTGTATCGGGTTGTCAAAGCTAATTGTTGGGCCTAGCCCAGATGGGGCATTTTTTAACGGAAGGAATTTTGAGAACTGCAGAGATAAGCGTAGTTAAGTTTGAACAATTTTGGGATAAGTTTTGGTATGTTGCGAAGTTGCATGCAACATAGTATCGGAGGAGCTACAAGGTCAATGCTACGAGGAGTACAACACTGTGATGTGCCACGTCAACGAAGATCCAGCTAAGCAGAGCATGGACGGATAAAGGCAGTTATTTTGGTTAGGTCACAGAAGACCTATTTTTGGCAAAGATCATCGATAACTACCAAGCAATGGGTAGGTGCAGATTGAAGGTAGGTGACTGATCATAACGGACAAAAGACTACTACTACTCCAACCAGTCATCTAAGGACGGAAAGGAAGGAACATCTCGACGGAGACAACGTGTTGGTGCGCATATAACAGAAGATCCGCTGCCAGATATCAGTAGTCCGGGTTTGGGAAAACCGCAACAATTTTTGTAAACCTAAGGGTTCTGCCTTCAAGATGTAAAAGAGATGACCTATGGGTCTTGATCTATAAATAAGGAAATTTTGTAAAGGAAAGGGTTAATCTCTCGTTGTTGTTTTTGGTTGGTTAATGTTAACTCTTAATTTTTTTGACATTATTGAATATTGTGAAATCTGTTAGAGAGAAGCATTGTAAAGGCTCTGCAGCTGAGTGCGCAGAGACCTAATTTCGAGAGAGAAAGAGAAGAGTGTCTGCAGCTGAATGTGCACGTGAAGAACTGTTGTTCCCTTTCCAAGATAAATAAACAACAGTTCTTGTGGACGTAGCTTCCCATCCGGGGGGGTGAACCACGTTAAACCATTGTGTTATGTGATTGTTGTGCATGATTATTATCAATTTGTTATTTAAATTACTTACAGTGCATGCATGAAGTTATTATTGCTTGTTATATGTTTACTGTGATTTGTATTCGTCGTGGAAAGGATGGAATAAGATGCTAAGTAGTTCATGTAGGGATGAATATTAAATAGTAAAGCACCTATAAGTCTTGAATGAATGGATCGATAAGATTACTACACAGTTAATTGTTAAGGATTGAATCGCAGTATCAAAGCTCACAGTGCTGCGCATCTCACATATTTGCATAAGTTATGTTGTTTATCAAGCTAAGTAATGATGAATGCTTAAAGGTTGTCGAATAAGGTTGAGTAGAAGTGATTAAGTCTCATAAACCCCACTGCATGGGCTCTGGATGCATTGAGGGTGCCAATATCCTTGTTCCTGAAAATACTCGACGTGGAGTAGGAGACTCCGCGTGATCACCAAACGTAGTTGCGTAGTCTGTCACAGCGATGCGCATTAAGTAGCTGAATCACTCGCATCACAAGGTTGTGGAAACCTGCTTCTGCAACCACTCCCTCAACTTCACCTCGAGTGAGACCTTAGGCTGCTTGCAGTCTGTTGCCAAAAGGGCCGGTGAATAGGGTTTTTGTTGGTATTTTGTACCGGAAAGTACCTGGGTCTACATTGGAAAACCTCTAGAACAGTGCTGCAACCAACAAATGGTTCCATTGCCACGCTAAGACCAGTGATGCGATAGTGTATTCAGAAAAGTAATGTCCAACAGTTGGCATCCAGAATAGAAAGAAATCGGGGCTTGGTGCGATAAGATCGAAAGATACTTCGCAAAGAAAGAAAACAAACATCCAAGTCTATCTGACGTACAGTGGTTGAATAGATACTTGTGGAGGGACATCCACAAAATTTTTTGGGCTTCGTTTCTGAACGAGCTACGGGAGTGGATATCACACCTAGCAGAAAGAAAGAATTGTTCCCAAGGCGGAGTACCTACAAAGTGGAGTCTGGAGCTTGCCGAACAACTTAAAGCAATCGACAGCCCATTGTCACGAGCGATTGACTTCTGGGTTGATTGCATATTAGAAGGATTTGTGACCGAGTTCACTGTAAACACGCTGAAGTCCTACAGCCAACCTGAAGCATACTTTTTCGAAGGATGCAAATGTAAGTTCCTAAAAAACCTCAGTTTATACATTAAAATGCTTTTAGCTGAGAAAGGTGTTTTAAGAATGCAACAATAGTCCTAAATATATCATGGTAGAGAACACATACATTGATTCTGACGAAGAAAACCATACTTTGAGAAGTGGAAAGAGATACAAGCCTACTAACGAAAAGAAACCCACACCATCTAGAAAGCATATAGATACCAAAATTCCATGTGATCTCAATAATATGAACACTCAGTTATCAACCACAATCCACCGTATTATACCTCAGAATCAATCAGTCCAGAACCCACCCGCTGCGAGTATCGTACAGCCCATCCCACAGATCAGTAATACTAGTAACACCGCAGGAGAGAGTGCTCACAGCACTACGACTCATACTATTCTGCAAAATACTGTCCCTCGTACAATACAACAGCCTGTATCTAATTTTGCCACAGGGAATCAGTTCCAGAACAGTACACAATCCGGAAGAAGAATGACAGATAACGATATAAAACTGTCGATATTCAAAGGAACGGGTCAGGAAGACCCTGATCAGCACTGGTTTCTATGCGAAGCCATGTGGAGTGTTAAGCAAGTGACAGATGATGCTATCAAGAGAGCGCAACTCATAACTACTTTAAAGACAGAGCGTTGCATTGGTTTATGAAGTATTCTCAAGCACAACCGAGAACCTTAACAGATATCAAAACTGTGATTGCAGCAGATTTTAAGAAACCCAAATCAGAATCATAGTGTATAACAGAGTTGAAAGAAATCAAGCAGAAACCTACAGAATCGGTCTGGGAATTCGACCAAAAATTCAAAACATTATTGGACCAAGTGAGCTTTATAGCTCCGCAACAGCATCAAGAATGGTTCATTGCTGCGTTGTTGCCCCACATCATACAACCACTAATGCAACAGAAGGTTGTATCTCAATCTGAGGCCTTGGAGATCGCAATGAAGTTGGAAGCTTCACCAATTGGAGAAAGTAGTTCGGGGATGATACAGATCTAGAACTAATTGGCTACCTTGACATTAGAATTACAAGGTATGAAGAATGGAAAAGAGCAGAGACATGAACAATGACATGAAGTTTGGTGCACATGATGCAATGGAGAGGGCCACACCAGAGAACATTGCCCCTTATTTCAAGAATACCTTAATAGTGGTGCACCAAACCCAATGAATATGAATCAGAACCAGGTGCCATGGTGTGAAATTTGTAGAAGCAGAGGACACAGACCTGAGGATTGCTACCTAATACAAAAATATGTAAAAACACCTAAAAACTCATACTGCAATTTCTCTAAGTCAGTTGGACATGATGAGTCCAACTATCACACTTATGAAAGAAATAAAGCGAGATATGGAAGCAATGCGAGGTGCTAGAATGTACCGCATTCAAGAGGAAAATCAGCCAAAGCAAGAGAACACCCACTATGATCAAGGAGGATATAGAGGCTGCGGTGGTGGATATCGCGGGAGAGGAAGAAATACTAGTCAAAATCAAGGAAGAGGACGAGGCCAGGTAACATGATATAATTGTGGCCAGCCAGGTCACGTATTAAGAGAATGTACTAATCTATGCACCACATGCAACTACTGTAAATCATTTGATCATGTGATTGAAGATTGTCTGGTGCTTGAGGTAGAAATGCAGAAGAGGAGAAGAACAAAATCACCGAACACTAACATCCAGTTGATCTCATCAAAGAACAGACCTGCAGGTCAGAGTGTCAACGCAGTAACACGAAGTGGCATTGATACAGCAAAAGACAAAAGCACAGAAGCCTCGACTTCTGGAATGACTGATCCTAACAAAAACCCTGGAGAAACAGTAGGGATAAGAAAATCTCCTGGAAAAGCACCTCCATTGAACTTACAGAAAAACAAAGAAATGTTCAAAGAAGTGCGGGACATGTTTAAACAGCCAAAACCTACTTCACCAAGGATTCCGCTACGAATTCAAGAATCACAAATACAAGACATGCCACTGGCATATGATCAAACGCGCACTGCACCAGATACCTTTAATTTTGTTGCGTAGTTTCTACAAAGCTGCATCAAGTTATTTAAAAACAAGGACACTCTTATGGAATTTGAAAAATTGATAAATTAGTACAAATCATGTAGTAAGAAAGGAATAGCACATGGCGCAGTACATAACATTACAAGTCCCAAAAGAACCAGCAAGGAAATGCGGTTCACTGCACAGATATGAGACTATGAGATGGATGAGATCAATCTTGATCTCATATCTGAAGTGAATGTCTTAACCAAGCAGACATGGAAGGCGATGAGAAAACCAAATTTATAGTGGTCACCTATACAGTTAAGAATGGCTAATCAAGGTATAGTTATACCACTGGGAAGGTTAACCAACACTATTGTCGACATTGATGGAGTGCAAAGTTATGCAAACTTCAAAGTAATTGAAATTGTGGATGATAGCAATCATTATCCAACACTGCTGGGTATCAATTGGGCAATGACGAACTCCACTGTCATCAATCTCAAGATAATGAAAATTATATTTGAAGGCAACGACATAAGGGTCATCGCACCATTGGATCCTTCACAGGGAAAGCGATATGTTGAACCTATTCAAGAAGAGTATAGAACCCAAGACCTTGACCGTATCTATCAAATGACAACAAATGCTGCGGATTATATTGATCCTACTGTGGATGGAATGCTCAGTTGGCGCTGCAATAGCTCTTGCATCTCAGACTCAGATGCAGGATTAGAAAACTGGCAACACAAAATGCATGAAGTATCTACTAGGAGATGCACGACAATTACAAAGTCACTCCGCTGGATTGGAAAGCAGGTAATTCCAATCCCCACTTATGATGGTACAGCTAACGTCTATTCGTTTATCAAAGAATACACTGCAGCAGTGGAAAATGAACATCGCATCTCAGCATTAGACATGGCACTCAAAGAAACACCTGCTAGATGGTGGGCTACACACAAAAAGACAATGACAACTTGGGACCAGTGCAGAATAAAACTACAGATTAGATTTGCTGATAAGGTCATGCTACCATTTGAGAAATATAATGGCCAGAGGGGTCTAGGAGATCATATCGCAGCTTGTGTACAAACTTGGAAGGAAATACCGCTGACAGAATGGGTACATCTCTTTGTGCATACGTTGGAGGAGCCTATTCCAAAAAAGTGGTATCTAGAGGAGGAGATGCGCACAAAAACTGTGGATTGGTCCGTCCTTACTCCGACCTTCTAGAAGGATTTTAATTTTCAAGATGACTCTCCGACTATACATGACGCGCTGCAACTGATCAAGCAAAAGATATTTAGCCCACATCGCAAGGAGGAAAATATAACACTAGAAGAGTTTTTTGATACAAACAATGTACTTGCGAGTCTACAACCAGATTGGTCAGAACAGATAGAGCAGGCTTTAGACTGCTACAACATAGTTGAAGAAGTTGAAGATAGCAACACGGAGGACCCGCGCAACATAAAAATCCAAGAATCAGAAGGTATACGCGAGGCAGAAGGACCTCCACTAGAAATTCTAGATATGAGTGGACCGGTTAAAACAAAGAAAGTGAACATCGACACCCCTGAAGAGTCAAAGTTTGCAGCAATAGGAGACTAATGGGATGATGAGATAGTTGTAGATATTGCAGCTATAGTACAGGAATATCAGGAAGTATTCCCAATGAATTTCACAGAAATGAAAGGTATCCTGGGAGACTTAGAAGTGATGAGATTTCCTCTTAAGCCAGGAGTGAAACCTATTAAAAAAAGGCCATATAGACTGAATCCACGCTACAAGGAACGAGTTAAAGCAGAACTTGATAAGATGCTCGATGCAAGAATTATTGAGCCGGTCGAAGAATCTGAATGGATAAGCCCAATGGTCATCCAAGACAAGAAAACAAAGGGTGAGATTAGAATCTGTGTTGACCTCAAAAAGTTGAATGATGCCTCTATGAATGATCCATTTCCTACACCTTTTACCGATGAATTTCTTGATAACGTTGGAGGGAATGAAGCATACTCTTTTACTGATGGATTTTCTCGATACCATCAGATAAAAATTGATCCAGCCGATAGGCACAAAACCACTTTTGCAACAGAATGGGAGTCATTTCAGTATACAGTGATGCCTTTTGGCTTGAAGAATGTACCAGCCATATTTTCAAAAGTAGTGATCGCAACATTCAAAGACTTCATCCACAAGTTTTTAGAAGTTTACTTTGATGATTGGACCATTTTTGGCTTATTGAAGAACCATGCTGCGAACCTCAGAATGATGCTAGAAAAATGTAGATAGCATCAGATTTCATTGAATTTAAAGAAATGGATTTTCTGTGTTCCATATGGGATTCTACTGGGACATATCGTGTGTAAGCAAGGGTTAATGGTTGATCCAGCGAAGATCGCAGTTATTGTAAATTTACCTACACCAAATTCAGTTAAACAATTTCACACTACACTAGGGCATACTAGATACGATAGAAAATTCATAAAAGGTTATGCACAGATAACCGCAGCAATGGAGAATCTTTTGAAAAAGGATGCACCATTCATTTGGAATGAGGACTGCGAGAAAGGATTTGACACATTGAAAGAAAAAATGGTCACAAAGCCGATCCTAATTTTTCCAGACTGGGAAAATCCATTTCACGTACATGTTGATGCTTCATGTATAACATTGGGCCAGGAGAAGGAGGAATTGATCATCCCATTGCATTTTCGAGCAGAAAGCTTTCATCTGCTAAGAAGAAATATACCACTACCGAAAGGGGAGGAATTGCAATGGTATATGCACCACAGAAATTTAGACACATTTGCTTGGTGCGCACTTTTCAATGTTTACTGACCATTCTGCATTGAAATGCCTGGTCAATAAACCAGTGTTAAGGGGACGAATATGCAGATGGCTCTTACTCTTCCAAGAGTATGATTTTGAAATAAAAGTTAAACCAGGGAGATTAAATCTAGGCCCTGATCATCTATCAAGGATCGAGTCAAGAGAAGAACCAACAAATCTAGAAGACAATCTGCCTGATGCTCAATTGTTTTCTATACAAATCGCCGATGATTATTATCAGGATATCATTGACTTTCTAACTACCGGGTTTGCACCTACTGAATTTACTATGTAGCAAAAGAAGCAGCTGGTAGTACAAGCCGCGGACTTCACTATTATTGCAGGACAACTTTATAAGTTAGGAGCTGATGAAGTGCTGTGAAGATATGTATTAGAACACGAGAAGCCACTTGTATTAGCTGATGCACATTCAGAAGCCGCACGAGGTCATTATGCAGGAAGGGATACTGCGCAAAAGATATTGTGCGCAGGGCTATGGTGGCCTAAGATTCATATGGAATCCAAATAACATTGCCAGAACTGCAATTTCTGTCAGAGGAAAGGGAAACCATCAAGAAGAGATGAAATGTCGTTGAATCCCCAGCTAACCTGACAGGCATTCGAGAAATGGGCAATTGATTTCGTGGGACCTATTAACCCACCAGGAAAAAGAACTGGTGTGAGGTACATTATTACAGCAACTGACTACCTCACTAGATGGGCAGAAGCAAAACCAGTCAAAGACTGTAGCGCTGCGCAATTTATTTTTGAGAACATCCTTACACGATTTGGATGCCCAAAAATTTTGATGAGTGATCAGGGTACTCATTTTTTGAACAGAACTATTGAAGCTTTGACTGAAGAATTCCACATCCATCATCAGCACGGTACGCCTTATCATCCACAAGCGAATGGTATTGTTGAAGCATTTAATAAAGTACTTGAGAATGTGCTAACCAAAGTATGCAATGTAAACCGTGATGACTGGGACCTGCACATTCCTTCAATATTATGGGAATATAGAACGACATGCAAGAAATTAACTGGACATACACCTTCCAGATTGGCTTACGGACAAGAAGCAATAATGCCTATGGAGTAAATTATACCCAGCTTGAGAATAGCTGCATTTACAAGGATGGCAGATCACGCAGCACTAGAAGAAAGGCTGTCACACTTGGTTGGGTTGGAAGAAGAGTTCTTCATCATGGGATTCCACCATCAAGTACAGAAAGATCGAGAAAAAGCATGGCATGATCGCCACATCAAGAATAAGGCTTTTCAGGTAGGTGATCTAGTCCTACTGTATGATAGTAAATTCATGAAGTTTCCTAGAAAATTTAAAATGCATTGGCTTGGACCATATACTGTAATAGATGTTACTAACGGTGGCGCAGTCCAGTTAGCCACTTTATTTGGTGATTCATTACCCAATCTGATAAATGGGATCAGACAAAAGCTTTACCGCGATAGTCCTGCTTTGCAGCATCCCTAATGATCAAAAGAAGGAAAAGTTTCTAGGTGCCAAGTATGGTCGAAATTGGGCACTAGAAACTGTGAAAAAGTCTATACATAGACTGATAGAGATAGATCTATATAGCGCCCCGCGTTGAAAAAAAAAAAGAAAGAAAAGAAATAATGCGCCTATTGTGACATCCAAAAAGCAGCAACTGGAAAGAAAAGAAACTATATGCCACAAAGTAACTGCGCAGAACCAAAAATTACCTGTCGTGCAGTTCGACGCAAGAATCCAGAAAATAGCCGTTACAGTGTCGGTTGGGAATATAGCCGTTATACAGTAGCTTTTCGACCAACCACTCGAGCATTTAAAGAACAGATAGTCGTTCTGAACAACTTAATGATGGAAATAACCCAAGAATCTGCCGGATTTAACCAACGGATACCACCATTAAATGCATATCTAGTCGTTCAGGGGCGCAGATGAGGATCCACCGCGCCTATAAATAACACTGCTTATCATCTCGCGGGCATATCAAACACTTAGAATTTTCCGCAAATACTTATGTCTGACCTAGTTTCATAAGGTTTCTACAACCGTTGAAACTGTTTGCATGCCTAAGAAATTTTTAATTGAAGAAGAGTTCACGGTTGAAGAGACTGTGAGGTTGTTCCAACATGGAGGAATTGACGAATTAATGAGAACCCCAAACAAGAAAATCGTTAAGGAATCATAAAAAAATCCAAGCAGATCACCAAGACACGGCCCCTCAATGCAAGACAAAGGGAAAAATCTAGCAGCACCCAGATCAAAGCTACTGCAGACAAGTTTGGTAGGGCCAAAAACGCCCCTTGCAGATAAAGACATACTGTTAACTATGACTCCAGAATACATCTCGCCGCGTGCAGTGGACGCCCCGACCATTAGACAACTAAAGAGCCCAAAGTATGAGATACCACTCTCACCTGTATCGAAGCATGTTGAGGTGGACAAAAATTTGTTAGGAAAGATACCAGAATGCAAATCGGAGGACTATGATCTGCTAGCAATGCAGAAAGAGAAGCCAACTGAACCAAAGTTCCCACAGTTCCAACCCGATAAATACATGTGCTGGAAGAAGAAAGCAAAGGGTGACCTCACCTTGGTTGCCGAGAGCTAGTTGTCAGGAGTAGCCAAGTCTAGGCTGCTCAACCTGCTAAGGATTCCACATTTCGACAGATCACCGGAGCTCAACGCGGTGGTGTGAACTCTTATGGCTCGCATACACTAGGGATTTATGGCTAGACCAAAATATCGACCTGAAAATTGACTTAATCCACTGTATAACTGGATTAAGCAAAAGGGGAGAACACCCAAGGAATTTCTTCCAGGGAAAGACAAAGGACAAAGAGGTAGCATAATTAATGAAGCAAACACAATCTGTGGTCAAAGGGAAGCGAGGATTCCATACGGAGGATATAAAGGATGATGCAATAAGGTTTGTCACGCAGCTGTTAGCGGGAAAAATCTTAAGGAAGTGTTGACCATTAGAAGTAAACACAGGCACAGTACTGCTTGGCACTGCAGCCGCCGAGGGACAAGAATTCAATTGGTCCCAATTTCTATTAAATTAATTCCTTGAAGAACTCAATGATACACAAATCAATGGTGGATATTTTCATTTTACCTGGCTAATCATATTGATCAACTTTTTGGGGTGGAGGGAACCGAAGCACTATGTCGGAGTGGTCACAAACACTTTGGATTGTAGAGGTGCTAGATTTCAGAATCTATGGGCGAGCCTGAATCCAGATAGACAACACAAAACAACGCTCATGTTTTACACATATTACGACCAGCCACACAGGGCCATCATGCTTACACCTCGCATACCAAAGCAAGTGACAAGCAAATACATCCGCATTATAAATTTTTATGCTATGATGAAATGCATCTCCATTTCACCCAAAGTGCATAAGAAGAATGCTGATTGGTACCCTAGAAACTACCATATGTATGAGGAAGATATTGAGAACTTAATGAAAGAATGGCCAGTTGAATTCCAAGTTGAGGTTGTGGATATTGAAATTAATTATGGTGAGGTTAACCCTATCCCATGTCCCATTGTAGAAGATAAAGAGTCAAGAAAAAGGAAGGATGTTGGAAGTCCTTTGGGGCACAAGGGAAAAAGGAAGAAGCAGAAAGCAAACAAAGACCAATTAGACACAGTGCTTCACGAAGCTGATTATTTAATGATTGTCGCAACGGTAACTGAACAAATGGAGGAACTTTCAACAGACAAAGAAAATAAGGAAAAGGAAATTTAAGACAGCTTAAAGCAGAACCTGACTATACTACAAGGTTTATCCCAAAAATTTGATGAAGTCAGCAAAAGATTACCATTGCACCATGAGTCAGCAGCTGGAAAAGGGTCCCCGGGTACTTCGCAGTAGCAAATAACGGTTCCCGCGAGGTCCCATATTGTCCATTTTCAACCACTATTTATCAAATTGTCATTACAAGATCAAGCAATGCTAGATACAAAGAATGTAGAGCGCGTGGAGCTTGATCTTGCAACCATACCATTGCCAGAACTCCATTACTTAAAAACACAACTAGATGAAGAAATGCATGATAGAACCATAGAAGCACTGAAAGGACAAGCAGAGTTACAAAGGAAACTTGAGGAAGAGAGCTCATGAAATACTATGCAATTACAAGATGAAACAGATCGTTGACTGATATTGGAGAACACGATCATTGCCGTTGCAGGTAATATAGATGAATTTGAAATTCAAACAGAACCAGCAGATACCATCGTCAAGATTGGCGATTTGGTCAATATCCTAAGGAATGAAAAGGAAGACATGGAGATTCTCCATGAATCTGGAATTACTGCCCTGAAATCACAGCTCAATCCACAGACTCCACCAGATGAACAACAGTTGAGACAAGGAGTAGTGAAGACCACAGTGTAGAATATTGCTATCGAAGTCACTAAGTTCCAGAGTCTACTGGAAGCAGCATTGAAGGCATTTAGTGCCCTTGAAGAAGATGAACAATTACAACGAGTAAAGAAGGAAGTGAAGGAAAAACAAGAAGAACTAGAAAAGATGAGTGAGGAGGTTAAGGCGCTGCTAGCAAGGGAGAAACTCCTAAAGTACAGGGAAATCAACAACCTCAAGAAGGAAGTTAAAACGTTGTGGGAGAATGAGACAAAAATGGGTGATAAGTCACAGACATTATTAGAAGATGTCGGCACGATCTCACAGGAGATCGAAGAAAAGTTGAAGGAGCTGAACTAGAATCAAGAGTAGGTGGAAGGCCAGATCATCCAAGAGATAACACTTTAAATGGTAGACACAGTTGGGCAAATTGAACAAGATATGAAGGTTGCGGTTGAAAAGTTGAGGGAAAGATTCAACGAGTTCACTGCGAAGATCAGCCAACAGGTAGCGGAAAACCTTCAAGAAGTTCCAAGTGGCTCGGGGGTGAGCCACATGTAAGTGTTAGGGGCCTGTTGGGCCTAGCTCAGATGGGGCATTTTTTAACAGAAGGAATTTTGAGAACTGCGGAGATAAGCGCAGTTAAGTTTGAACAATTTTGGGATAAGTTTTGGTATGCTGCGAAGTTGCGCACAGCATAGTATCGGAGGAGTTGCGAGGTTGGTGCTGCGAGGAGTATTGCGCTGCGATGTGCCATGTCAACGAAGATCCATCTAAGCAGAGCATGGACAAATAAAGGCAGTTATTTTGGTTAGTTCATAGAAGACCTATTTTTGGCAAAGATCGTCGATAACTACCAAGCAATGGGTAGGTGCAGATCGAAGGTAGGTGACTGATCATAATGGGCAGAAGACTAGTACTACTCCAACCAATCATCTAAGGACGGAAAGGAAGGAACATCTCGACGGAGACAACGTGTTGGCACGCATATAACAGAAGATCCACTGCCAGATATCAGTAGTCCGGTTTTGGGAAAACCGTCACAGTTTTTGTAAACCTAAGGGTTCTACCTTCAAGATGTAAAAGACATGACCTACGGATCTTGATCTATAAATAAGGCAATTTTGTAAAGGAAAGGGTTAATCTCTCGTTGTTTTTGTTGGTTGGTTAATGTTAACTCTTAATTTTGTTGACATTATTGAATATTGTGAAATCTGTTAGAGAGAAGAATTGTAAAGGCTCTGCAGCTGAGTGCGCAGAGACCTAATTTTGAGAGAGAAAGAGAAGAGCATCTGTAGCTGAATGCACAGGCGAAGAACTGTTGTACCCTTTCCAAGATAAATAAACAACAGTTCTTGTGGACGTAGCTTCCCATCCGGGGGGGTGAACCATGTTAAACCATTGTGTTATGTGATTGTTGTGCATGATTATTATTAATTTGTTATTTAAATTACTTACAGTGCATGCATGAAGTTATTATTGCTTGTTATATGTTTACTATGATCTGTATTTGCCGTGGAAAGGATGGAATAAGATGCTAAGTAGTTCATGTAGGGAGGAATATTAAACAATAAAGCACCTATAAGTCTCGAATGAATGGATCGATAAGATAACTACACAGTTAATTGTTAAGGATTGAATCGCAATATCAAAGCTCACAGCGCTGTGCATCTCACATATTTGCATAAGTTATGTTGTTTATCAAGCTAAGTAATGATGAATGCTTAAAGGCTATCGAATAATGTTGAGTAGAAGTGATTAAGTCTCATAAACCCCCCTGCACGGCCTCTAGACGCACTAAGGGTGCCAATATCCTTGTTCCTGAAAAATAATCGACGCGGAGTAGGAGACTCCGCGTGATCACCAAACATAGCTGCATATTCTGTCACCACGCTGTGCATTAAGCAGCTGAATCACTCGCATCACAAGGTTGTGGAAACCTGCTTCTGCAACCACCCCCTCAACTTCGCCTCGGGTGAGACCTCAAGATGCTTGTAGTTTGTTGCTGAAAGGGCCGGTGAATAAGGGTTTTGTTGGTATTTTGTACCACGAAGTACCTGGGTCTACATTGGAAAACCTCTAGAACAGTGTTGCGACCAACACTGGCCAACTCCTGCACCAAGGCAAGTGGCTCACCAGGGACCAAGTTCAACAGAAGCTTCCTCATCTCATGGAGGAACTCCACGCAATGGGGACCATTTCTTCTAAGGGGTGAGGAATGATCCAAGTGGATATTGGTGTCCACCCAATTATTCCGCTTGGGTCCCCAACATTGTTCTTTTAGTTCTTTCAGTTTCCTTAATTATAGCACAACTTACTATTTTTAGAAGTTTTTTCTAGTCCTAAACTTCTGGAGCCATTTTGAGGCCCTGAAAGACGTTTTTTGGGAAAAGCTTCCTCCAATGACTATAAGTCAAAGACTCATTATTCACTATAATTAATGTAGTCCTCGGATAGATCTTTCCAATGAGGTATCATGTGCTTCAAACGGAGATAGTATACCAAAGTTACAAGACCGGGAAATTGATGTACCATTTTACCCCAACGGGGCCCATAGTTTGGCATTTTCATCTCCTAGGGTTAAGTTTAAGGATGTTTAGGGTTTTCCTTTGTTTCTCAATAATAGATAGGCATTGAGCCCCATTAGAATGGGGAGTTCAGAGGCCGATGGCCGCCACATCTCTCCTCAGAGATAGGCTACTAGCGCCCTAGCTAGTTTATTTCCATTCTTTCTGTAAGCATATTTCCATTATGTGATATTAATGAAATGAAATCATACTTCTGCTAGATCTCTGCGTTTATGTGTATTTATGTAATTCCTTGCGTTCCTTCATAAGTCTGGATCACAAGGGGGAGGGTATTTGTGAGGACAGAGATGTCAAAAGAGCATAAATGGAAGCGGATAGGGTATTTGGTCGTGTGGACCAGGGTCGGGGGGTCCATGGAGCAATCCACAGACAGGGTAGAGGTCCCAGGAGGGGTAGTGTGTTTCGGTGGAGGGAGATTCTACAGATTTGCGGGGAAGTGTGTTATAGCTTAAAATGACACTTCTTCGTCCGTGACGACAATTGCATCACTTGGTCGCATGACGACACTTCTTAAGATCAAGTTTAGTCACACAACAAGACACTTGTGGATGGAAGGGTCATATGGGATAGTTAACATGGTTGAAATTACCTCACTCCTAGTCCATTTGATGGTCATAACCCTTAGGAACACTTCTCCAGACCAAACCACTTCCTGAAAACCTTCAGAAAACCCTGTTTTGGCCATATTTCCACATGTGCACTAGTATCCTGTGCAGAGAGTAGCACCCACCTTGAAAAATGTGTTGGTTTGCAGTAGGAAGAGTAGGGCATTTTCCTGAATCAGTCAAAATCTCAAATTTTGGCCAAATTGGGTTGGTTTGGGAACCTCCTGATCGGTTATAACTGCTTTTCCTCTCCTTGATTGACTATATAAGGAAGGTAGAAGGGCCATGAGAAGGGAACAAGCCCATAACAATGTTATGCTGGAGGAATGGAGACCCTCATTCCCCTCTCTTGTGCCTCAGTTTCTGATAAACCCTAGCATAGCTAATTAGAGGCTGGGATCCTTGGAGAACAAAAGCAGGAGACCTTGAATCTAGGTTTCGTGAAGTGCCAAGCTTGAAGGAAGGTATAATTCTATGTACTTGCTTCATTCATTAATAAAGATCAAACGTTCTTCCCTTTCCAAATATGACCTGTTTATGTGTGTCTCGGATTTGATTATAGTTTGCTTATTGTTAACACCCAAAAAGTGCTCACTAGCTCATTTACCACATGATACGACTCATTTGTCCATTTTCCTACCATATTTCCATTAAAAATCCCAAAAATCCCATTAAAAAGCCTCCAAAAGGCCTAAAATGCCTCCAAAAGGCCACAAAACCATCAAAATAGCCTAAAAAAGGCTAAAAAACCCCCTTTTCCTCCAAAAATAGCAAAAATCCCCTAAAAAGGGAATAAAAATATAAAATAATGAGGAAAAGGAGGAAAAAACCCTATACAGCTGCCCAAAACCATGTGTTTCCTAAAACCATGGGTCAGCACTCCACCACCAAAAAACTATAAATAGGTGATGGAGATCCCTTATTCCATATCCACAATCACAAGCACCCTTACTCTGCCAAAATCTCTCTCGAAACCCTAGTTCATCATTTGAACTATTTTCACCTTGAGAGCCACCTTTGGCCCATCCCCCAACATTGGAGAAGGAGAAGGAGCATTCAGAAGCTTGGAGCATCCTCTTGGACACTGCAAAGGGCTTCACCAACCTTGACACTCAAGGTAACATCAATACAAAGTCATTCTTTCATTTTGGTGTTTATGCTTCATGCTTGTCTTAGAAATAATTTAATTAATGTTTTGTTTATTGCATAATTAGTTTAATATACTGAACTGCTACTAAGGAGTCCATTCTCCTTAGTAGGTGCTCATTGGCACAAGCTAGGGGTAAAACCCTAGCTACAGTTTTGGCGACTCCCCTAGTTTTCGAATTTCTGGTTTCCTTTTTTAAATTTTTTCTTTCGGCTGTCCCTTTCGGCCGCTGCATACCGCGTCTTTTTCCTCTGCAGTCACGTCCCGACCGCGCCTTTCAGGTCTTTACCCGCGATCCGACCGTGGCTCTCAGACTGCTTCCGACGCTCTGCCGGCGGATTCAAGTCTGTTACCTGCGATCCGACCGTGGCTAATCAGCCTGTTTGCCGCGATCTGACTGCGCCTGTCGGCCTTTTTCCTGCGTCGCGACTGCGGCTTCCTGCCTCTTTCGCGCGTCCCGACTGCGCCTGTTAGCCATTTTACCGCGACCCGACTGTGTCTTTTTCCAGTTTTCCTGCGTCCCGACTGCCACTGTTGGCCCGATAGCCGCGACCCGACTGTGCCTTTTCCCCTGTTTCCTGCGTCCCGACTGCAACTATTGGCCCGATAGCCGCGACCTGACCGCCGCTGTTTCATTCAAACCCGCGGTCGGCCTGTTCTGACCCGCCACAGACCCGCGGTCTGATTTCTGCTCTTTTTCTGTTTTTGAGCCCAGCCCCTCTTGCTGCAATATTTTCTGCATTTGAACAGCCCTCTGTCCCACCTGCAGCCTACTTCCTTACAGCCTTTCTGCAACATAATTTCTGTTCCTTTTACAGAATCTTTTTAAAATTTCAGTATTTTTATTTCAGAAAATTTTGCAAATTAAAAGAATCAATTTCAGCATTATTGATAGATTGGAAGTTGCCCTCCCTTGTGGCACTTCTGTTTTTGGGTTCAACACCTCACGAGCACACACTCTGTCACATTAAATCAAGTGAGCCTTAAAAAGTACCTAACTAAACCAACATTCTAACCCCACTTGGGGAACACAAAAGAATCATTGTAGTTAGGTAGGATCAGGGGGATATGCTTCCAATAACACCCCTTGGTTATTTCACTTGAGACATAGTTGTTGTCCAACTAGGGAACCAAAATCCCCTAGTACTTTTTGGCACGGTCACGACCAGTTTATCAGAGGGCCTCTCCCTTAGGAGGGTTGAAGTCGGGAGACTGGTTCCGGAGGCCTGAGTGGAATACCGCACTCCATTCAGTAACCGAAGGGCTACCTTTCGCGGTTCGCGGGATATCCCTGTATAGGGGTATTGCGGTCAACGAACTAAACGGCAGATTCACCTTTCTGGACGTGTCATGAACGGGGTATCTTAGTTGCCATTCTTCTAGGATTGACTACCCGGTGTCCCTCCCGGTAGGGGGATATCATAGCCACTTGGCTTTCCTACTCATATTGTCTGACTTGGATTTCATCACCTTGCAGAGGATATGTTTAGTTAAGTCAGAATACTTTTAGTTAGGTGTTTGCATGCTCCTTTACCTCCCTTTGGTCTAGTGAGTCCACCATTTTTCTTTTTTAGGAAACCTGCTGCTTGTTGGTATTCTGACCATCTTTGTTGTTACTCCACCTATTGTAGCACAGCTGTTGCAGTGGGTGTTTTGAGTTGGTTGTTGGTCTGAGTGCCTTGCTTTTTAGCTCTCCTTCTGCACACTCGGTTGCATTAGGATTTTTGAGCTGTTTTCATACTCACCTCAACCCACAGAGATTTAGACACCATCTGTCACCATTGAGTCCCCGAGACATTCTCGGCGCCTCAGGGGCGAGCCCCCACAGCACGGTTCTCTCGACACCACTCGTCATAGATTCCGATCATTGTCCGTTGATACCACTCATCACAGATCTAGAGCCTTGTCACTTGACTCCACCCGTCAGCGACGTAGGTCTCCGTCACCAGATAGTGACGCACCTTACTTTACCTCTGATTCTGACGAAGAGTCTGAGAACCCTATTTATACTGCCCCTACTAGCCCCATGGCTGGTACGACTTCCACTCCATTTGCCATAGGGACCATTGGTGGCACATCCACCACTACACCAGTTACTACACCTGTTTTTGGTATGCCCTCCATGGGGCAACCATCTACCGTTCCCCTCACGGCACCTATTCCCACAGCGGGAATACCTATCCCCACTACATCAGTGGCTCACACTACCCATGGTGGTGCTGGACCATCCTCCACTACCTCAGTTCCCCCACTTGGGGGCACCACCCTAAATCTTGTCCCTCCACTTGGGGGCACTGGCCCCAACTTGGTCCACAGCACTACTGTGTCACAGCCTTCTTCCAGTTTGCCGTTCATGGCTAGCCTCAACCTACCTGACCTGGCCAGATTGACCAATGATCCTATTCGACACGACCCTATGTGGCCTCATATGCCTACCAAACTACCCTCTGACATCCCTAAATTCGAGGGTAAGGCCGGTGAGGACCCACAGAACCACATCATGTCTTTCCACCTATGGTGTTCCTCTAACTCCATTGTGGATGACTCTGTTCGCCTCCGTCTCTTACAGCGCACCTTCACTGGCTCTGCAGCCAAGTGGTATATTGAGCAGCCTCATGGGACCCACGCCACATTTGCCTCCCTTGCCTCTACCTTCCTGCAGTTCTTCCAGTTGCCTGTCCGCTATGACGCGGGCGTTGAGATCCTTCTATCTTGTAGACAAAACACGGCTACCCATATCACGGACCACATCCATGAGTGGCGTCGATGCCGTAGCTTATGCAAGATTAAACTAGATGACCGTATCTTCCTCGATTGGTTCCTCAAGTCCCTGCTTCCTGTCATCGCTAAGGATGTAGCTTCAGAAAGACCCCAGTCTGAAGAAGAGGCCATCCTAAAGGCACAGCAGTTCGACCTCATTTACGCCCAGTCGGGTTACCTTTATACCATTATACCTGACGCCCCTCGCGGCGAGTCCTCCCATCATGATGCGCCGGGGGCATCCCACGCTGCAGATGGTATCATTGGCCGTGTTTCTTCGCATCCCCAACCATTTTCTATAGCACGTCCTACCCCTGGCCCCGACCTGTCGCGGGCTACTTCACAGTCTGGAGCAACCAACTCGTATGCTCCCATGACACATCACCATTCCCATGGACCTTCGTGTCCACCTCAGTGCTTTGGGTATGCGACTCCTGCTTACGCTCCTCCAGTCGCCCCTCAGCCTTACTACCATCAGCAGACTGCCCCGGCTCCCGCGCCTTCCCAAGCCCCCCCAGCTTATTATCCACCCCAGGCAGCCCCTGCGGCACATCCACAACCTGCTCCGCAGTCCTATCAGCAACCCCCTCAAGTTGCTGCACCTGCTCAGCCTCAACCTACATATCATCCTCCGCAGCCTGCCCCTGCACCTGCGCAACCTCAAAATCCACCTGCTGCCCAAGGGCAAGTTTACGCCCAACATAACCCGCAGCCAAACCAGAATAACCAACGTAACCAGGGCCAACAGAACCGCGGCAAAGGCCGTAATCGGGGAAATAACCAACCTGCAGACCAAGCTGGTCAACCGGCTAATCCCCCCGACAACAATAATGCGGCCCCCGCTAATCAAAACCCTGATCGCCCGCCCAAGCAGGCCAAAAACCCCAATCTGCGAACAAACCACCCTTGTTCTATTTGCGGAGTCTATGGACATTACACCCATGCTTTCCCACACTTGGAGCGAGCTCGGCAGCTTTGGGTTGACGAGGCCCATCGCCAAGGGCATGCGGCTCCCCAAGCACCGCCCAACCCCCCTCCAACCTCAGCAACCCCCTTTGGTGCTGCAAAACCCCTTACCGACCCAAGGCGTGGTGAACACTCAGCCGTTGGCCCCTCAAGCTAACGTGCAACCCCAACAACAATAGATCACCTACGCTGCCCCTGATCAACCCATGTTTGACTCAGGTACCCACCACTTATTGATGATGTCATCAGCTGACGTCAACCTCCAGACCCGTCGGAACCAATATGGCTCCACCTCTGAAGCCACTCCCACGGATAAAACTACTAACGCCCACCCCCACCGATCAGGCGTTACGTATCCCTCCGCCTCCCACAGACGGCGCTGCGAAAGCACCTCGTTTCCCACTGCGCCGAATCAACAATAACCCTAACGCGCGCGCTGCGTCAAACTACAACATCGTAGACGACCTAGCCCAATCTCCCGCAGCCATGTCTGCGTTGGAAGTCTTGAAGAACTGCCCTTCCCAGCGCAAGACTTTACTTTCCGCCATCGGGGGGATTGACCCAACTGATTCACATTTGATGGCGTTTGATTTAGACCAGTCTGAACCACGCCTACCTTCTAGCTTAGCCTTCCAAGTTACAGTCTCCGTTAGGAATCTTGTTATCCATCGGTGCATCATTGATGAGGGTGCTTCCACATGCGTTATGTCTACATTTGTATGGCAGAAGCTAGGATCCCCTCCTCTCCAGCAGTCCACCACTGCGTTACGTGCCTACGACGGTCGTTCGGCCCCAGCCCCAAGGCCTTCTACCCAACGTTCCAGTCCAGTTAGGTGGTAAAACAGTCCTTATTGACATAGAGGTAATCAATGCCCAATTGGATTACAACCTTCTACTTGGCCGCAGCTACATGTATGCCATGCGGGCGGTTGCCTCTTCTGTCTTTCGCACCATGATGTTCCCCCATGAAGGACGCGTGGTTAAGATTGACCAGCTCACCTACTATGATCCCAATGCTCCAGCGGCACCAGAGAATGTTCTCCCCATGGTTGAACAACCTGTTTCTAGTGCCACCACCTCGTTTGTTTCCTCTACGGGGCCTGGAGTCTACTCAGACGCGCCGATGACCTCTACCTTTCACTCCATTCCTCCGCCATCATCTACGCCCGAAATGTCTGACTTATGTACCTTGTCCCATGACATCCTACCACCTAACAATCAACCATCCTTGTTGCCTAAACCACCATTGGTACCTAGTCACATTGGTGTTACACCGATCCATACGATCCCCTTCCTAGTTCCTCCAGCAGGAGTAGTAAGCGCCCCCGGTCATGGCTACCCTTAGCCTCCCTGGGTTAACCTTGGGATTACCTGTATGGTACCTTTCGCCTCCCGTTCGCCCGCCGACACCTGATGTCGTCCTCCAGCCGGTGCAACCCATGGCTACTACCACTCAGCCACCTCCCGGTGTCTCTACCCCCTTCGTCCTCCACGACAACTCCTCTTCCTCCTCAACCCACTGGGGGCAGAGGTCCTCAACCTTACACTGCTGTCCCACCTCCCAAGACAGTCAAGAACCCTCCAGTGTTTCGTGCTCCTCCCAAATGCTCGCTGTGTGACGAGTTGGGCCATGCGACCCACCAATGCCCACAGTTACCCGCATTGCAGAAGCACATGCAAATGCTCGATGATGACCCCAACATCCCAACTGTCGAACTCAACCCTACTCCTAAGCCTAAAGATAAGTCCCTACGTACCAACCACTCATGCGCCATCTGCGGTATTTACGGGCACTATTCACATCATTGTCCCGATCTCCCGGATTATAGAGCGGCTCTTTACGAGATGAACAATCTGGACCTTGAGACGGCACCACCTACCATTGAGGAGATCTACCCCCCGGTCTCTCCCCCTTCTGAAGAGGTTAATATCATCTACATGATCTCTTCAACCAACACTTCCACTACCCCCTCGTCAACCGATTTGACGACACAGACTTTCCGTACTGATGAGGAGATTCTTGAGGCCCTAACTGCCCCGGATTATCCTTGGGATGATATGCACCACCGTTCCTATTTCATCCCAGAAGCGTCTTCCTCTAGCACCGCTACCCAATACGCGGTCGAATCCAAAGACTTCCTCCCCACCAAGGTTGACTGGTTCAAGGACCCTATTCCTGCTCCTGATGCCTTCGAGGAGGGCAACATGGCCAACATCTCACCTGTCATCCAAGTTGATATTGCTGCTCCAGGTCGTGCCCCTGAACTCATTACTTTAGGAGCATTCTGCAGTAAACAAGAGATTGAGGACTATACAAACCTTTTCAAAGAATTCCGTGATGTCTTTGCCTGGTCCTATACTGAAATGCCTGGTCTCGACCCCGCCATAATAGAGCACCACCTTGACACCTCTAAGTCAAGGGGCATAATAGATCACCTCGACCCTAGGATAGGGGGCATGATCAATCATTTTGAACCTTCCCCGTCACATCTATCTCAGCACGTCAATGAACCCATTGTTCAAACCCACACATATGTGATCCATAATCACAAACCCCATGCACATAGCATGGGGGCAAGTCATTAACCCTGCTCACTTTTTCACATTTGTGATCTCAACCATTTTTGAGGTCACATGTCACTTGTACATTGGATTTGATACGCATAGTTCTTTCCTTTGACCATTCCGGAGTCCTTATGACCTCCGTTTTTCGCACCATTTGCACCGTCGGATTCATATTTCCGCGCTCGTGATGATGCTTGAGATCATTTCTCGCTCTCACCAGGACCAATATCAACATTATGTCCAGACACCACTAGTCACCTCGGTTTACGTGCCACATCGGCCGTTCTCCGTTTCTCACATATTTTATATCATCGGATTCATTTTTCCGAGCTGGTGATGATGCTTGAGATCATTTCTCGCTCTCACCCCCCAATTTTTTGGGTATTTTTCCAAAATGCCCTCGTCGCCTCGGTGTGCGTGCCACATCGGCCGTTACCCGTTTTTGACACCCTTTATATTGCCGGATTCATTTTTCCGAGCTCGTGATGATGCTTGAGATCATTCCTCGCTCTCACTTGGTACAATTTCAACATTGTGTCCCAACACCTTGCTGCCTCGGTTTGCGCGCCACATCGGCCGCCATCAGATTGTTCCACATTTTCACATGAGCCATTCACTCCTGTCATACTGCAAATGTTTCGTTATTTTGCCACCATTTCATCTACCCCGCAAGGAGGTCCATCAGTGTTCCCACCTACCCTCGTTCTTGGTCATCATTACTAAACCTTGATTGAACACTTCCTCCTTGCCTGGCCATTCCTTTTGTCCGGTATAATTTTATCCCTTTTTCGGGCCGGACAAGTCCTTTACGAAAAAGGCACTTAGGGAGTTTCCGTTAAGCTCTTTTCTGACTCCTAAAAGAATGAAAAGATCGCCGAGCAATCTTGCTTCCTTTCATGCTCGTTAAAGTACCTGAAAGGGCGTCTATCTGGTATAAGTTTAACCCTTTTCCGGACCTGGTAGACTAATTACGAAAAAGGAATACTCTAGTCACACCGGCTAGAAGAGTTCTTCATTGCATCCTTTTATGCTTCTTTGGGCCTTGGAGACTAAATCTACGAAAAAGCAACCCCCTGGAGTCTTCTTACTTGCTTTCAGACTCTCTAAAATTGAAAGCAACCATGAGCATGCACTGTCCTGGGCTCGTTAAATCCACACGACAGTACCATTCCATAACTTCAGAGTCTTCTTATCGCTTTCAGACTCCTTAAAATTGAAAGCAACCACGAGCATGAACTGTCCTGGGCTCGTAAAATCCACACGACAGTACCATTTTACACACACTTCTTCTAGTTCCTTAACCCATGAAGAAGTTTTCCCCCGTGCCTCTTGGCACTTTGATCTATCATCTCGGCAGCACCCCCAATCAGGTCGCCTTTGTTCAGAGTATTCTGCAGTCTCCTGCCATTTTATACCAGTTTGAGTCTCCCTCAGACCAGTCACTCTCCCTGAGCCATTACAGCTATGATCCCTTTCCCCTTAGTCAGTTTCATATGCTGCCAGATCATTTCCATTATCATACTCTGAACAAAGGAAGTTTGAGTCCACCCACTCTACTTGCCCAGTTGTCCCACCACAGTTTATCAGTCCTGCCATCAGCACTACCACATTTCGGTCTTGTACCTCGCGCTCCTGTCAAGGAAACATCATTGCCTTGCTAGGGGCAGGTCTCCCTCTGTCGACGACAGCTCCTCTATTCCAGAGGATAGGCCCAGAGGTCCCTACGCCTTGGACTTATCACCATCTGTGGTAAGTGCCTACGGATCATTCTGAGAGGAGACATCATTGCCTCTCCGAGTGGTTGTTCCTCACATGCTCGACTTCAGCACCTTGATCGCATCGTTGAGGATCGCGTAGGATTATATCCCATCAGTTTTTAGTCGAAGACCCCGGATTTCCCCCGACTCTAGCACATTGGTGAGTCACTTCGGAACGCCCAGTTGTATGTTCCTGTGGATGTCCGGGCTGCGTTGGCGTTTGTATTCGGAAGCCATCCAGTTTCATGCTTCCTTGAGTACCCAGTTTCAGTTCCAGATCAGTTCCTTTGGTACCACACTCAGTAGCACTGTTGATTGTTCCGGTGCACCAGTTCTGCAGTTCACACATGATCCGCTCAGCAGTATGTCCCGGATTTGTGTCCCCTCTGGACTCTTATGATGTACACAGTGGTCATGTATCTTACAGGTCCCCTTTTTTGGGCCTCACAGTTATATTTATGTATCTTGATACGAGCATGGGTATGCCCGCCTCGTCCATATATTGAGATTATTCCTCAGTCAGTATTTGAGGTCATGTATATTTCAGGTCCCCATTTTTTGGACCCCATTGTTGTTATTATGTTATATCCTGATACGAGCATGGGAATGCCCGCCTCGTCCATATGATCAGATGATTCCTCATCCTTTATTGAGGTTATGTACTTTTAGTTCTTGCAGTTGTTCGGGATCGTTGTTCCGGGCTCCAGTTTGTTTCTTCTCTTCTCTCCACATCCCAGGAAAACCATTTATGACTTATGATGTCCATCGGCCATACGATGAGCTCCTGACCTCGCACATCAGGGGGCAATCTGTTAACACCCAAAAAGTGCTCACTAGCTCATTTACCACATGATACGACTCATTTGTCCATTTTCCTACCATATTTCCATTAAAAAGCCTCCAAAAGGCCTAAAATGCCTCCAAAAGGCCACAAAACCATCAAAATAGCCTAAAAAAGGCTAAAAAAACCCCCTTTTCCTCTAAAAATAGCAAAAATCCCCTAAAAAGGGAATAAAAATATAAAATAATGAGGAAAAGGAGGAAAAAACCCTATACAGCTGCCCAAAACCATGTGTTTCCTAAAACCATGGGTCAGCACTCCACCACCAAAAAACTATAAATAGGTGATGGAGATCCCTTATTCCATATCCACAATCACAAGCACCCTTACTCTGCCAAAATCTCTCTCGAAACCCTAGTTCATCATTTGAACTATTTTCACCTTGAGAGCCACCTTTGGCCCATCCCCCAACATTGGAGAAGGAGAAGGAGCATTCAGAAGCTTGGAGCATCCTCTTGGACACTGCAAAGGGCTTCACCAACCTTGACACTCAAGGTAACATCAATACAAAGTCATTCTTTCATTTTGGTGTTTATGCTTCATGCTTGTCTTAGAAATAATTTAATTAATGTTTTGTTTATTGCATAATTAGTTTAATATACTGAACTGCTACTAAGGAGTCCATTCTCCTTAGTAGGTGCTCATTGGCACAAGCTAGGGGTAAAACCCTAGCTACACTTATAGTTTGATGTTTTTTTTTAATATCAATCTTATATATGTAGTCAAATGTATTTGAGAAAGGTATGAAGTTGTTTGCAGGTGTGGGAATTGCAACACTGAATAATATTGAAGAACAAGGAAGGGAAGGCTAGGATCAACCTTCTAAATAAGGTACACATCCTTCTAACCTCAATATTTTTGGTTACTTGTTGTACTTGCAGAACATTTGTAGGTCTATCTTTCATCCCTGTAAGTTGGTAGTTTCTCTCCTGAACTATAGGTGTATTTTCCTCACAACAAAGTGGGGTGCAGTAGTTCCGGCCAAATCCAAATTTAAAGAACATAAAGAAGATTCAATAGAGAATAAAGAGAAAGAGGAACATCAAGTGTACCCGGAGTTGGGAGAGTAACAACATCCTCAGTATGTGCCGACAGTGGGACTGGATTAACAACCACGCTAATCACTGAGGGTAGATGTGGGTTTGCTGCTGCCCCACCGATGTCCTCCTACTGATATTGAGCCATGTCTAGACAATTCGTCTCACAGTGAACTTCCCACATATCTTCATTCAGTCTGCACGCTTTCTGAAGACCCTCACAATCCCCCGAGCCAGTGCCTTCCATCCTCTTCTGATTGTTGTCCACTTTCTTTTGAAAAGTGCACCGAAAATGCTTTGCCAAATGTCCATAACCATGGCACCTATAGCACCGAAAGGGGACTCCTCTGTAATCCAGCTTCTGAATGCATTGTGCCTTCCCCCAGGTGAAAGTGAGTTGTTCTCGAAGCCCTTCCCTGACATTTATGGAAACCAAAATTCTGGCTACCAACAACTTCCTGGTGTGTGTGAAGGTCATGTGTACATCAATGTATGCTCCCAGAGCATTCCCGATGTATCTGAAGGAGTCCAGGTTCCAAAATTACCAGGGGAGTCCTGGTAGGCGAACACAAATAGGAATGACATCAAATTTCTCGGTGTCAGCGTCAAACATCGGTGTCCAAATTTTGAAAAGTATGGGTGTATTTCCCAAGCTCTAGTGTGTTTGTAGGACACGACCAACATCCTCCCAAGTTTTTAGTTTGAAGACAAACCAGCCTCTACAGAGAACCATTACCTCAAGTTTGTATTCAAACAGAGCTTACTAGTTTGAGGAGACCCACTTGTCCAATCCATCAGAGCTGGGATATTTTCCCCTGGCACGTCCAACGATCGTCATTTCGGCCATGTGAAGAGAGTTTGCCATAGTAACGTTTTTCCCACAAATAAGGTTTAATGGATCTTGCGAATTCTTCAAGAAGTTTCCTTTCTGTTTCTGTGAGGGTGAAGCCTCCCGGTTGTTTTGGGGACATATGTGAGAGCCAGGTCCCGAAGCGATGGTTGTTGGAGAAGCAGGTCCGATATGTGCAGAAGATTGAAAGAGTGAATCAATGAGGTCATAGAGTGTATGTGAGAAATGTACCTCTGCAAATTTTGTTGTAGGTAGCAGTTGTTCGGTCGGGTCCCGAAAAGGCCATTCACTCTCCTACAAATCCGATAGGAAAGGCGAGTCATGATTCAATCCCTCTGTCGATTGCGCTGTGTGGATGATAATGGAATCAGAGGAAACTGTTAGGCCGAGATTGAAGAGTGGAGGTTGTTCAAAGAGTGAGTAGGGTGTTCCCCCAAGAGCCGGTGCAATAGGTCAAACAATATCAAGGTCGCAGGAGAGTGTAACTTCCTCCTCAAGCATCGAATTGACAGAAAACAATAGGGAATCCATCGGACTCACACCCCCAAGTGTATTTAAACCAACTGAGCATTTTCCAGTTGTCAGCTCTAGTCTGAAACCCAGCATGAAAACCACTGCAGCACTGTTAGTCGAAGACCACGGTTTGAAGTCCCTAGTATGGTAAAAAATGTTTTTACCCTCGTAGGGATCAGTGGAGTAATCCACTTCATCCACCGCATGGTAAACCGTGCTACTAGCAGGAGAAGTGAACGAGAGGGCCATCGAAAACTGTGTTTCCGACATTCTATGCTACATTAGGGTTTTTTGCAGGTTGTAGCCCCCATGGGCTGCAGAACCCTAAAACGTCCCATCCTCCTGATAAATTTGATTATTATTCTCATACATCCTCATGGGTTATAGATAATTCGTTAAAATTTTCCCTAAAGACCTCAAGGTGCCTTTTAGCAGAGATCTCATAACTTCCATCGAATTTAGTCAACCTTTCACGGGCTTGATGAGGATACCCAATAATTTTTGAGAAGTCAAAAAATTTCAATCGACCGAAAGTCCTAGGCCGCTCAGAAGCAACCATGGAAGGAAATTATTAAAAAAAATCAAGAACCTAAATACAAAAAGATGCACCCCATAGGTTCTAGATATGATAGGATCGATCACCAGTGGAGTCACCAGGTAGACTATAATTCTTTTCTACCAAAATATATGTCGTTAAAATAGTGGGGATAGATGAGCGACAATGAGATGGTTATGTTTGAATTAAGGATGAAAATTATAACCATCTAAATTATAAGACCGGATGCGATAAGAAATGAATTACGCATGGATACTCGCAGACACCTGAGGTAAGCCTCTACCTCCTCGGCAACGGTGCCAAAAATTTTATCACACAACTTGTAGCTGTCCCTAAAGGTATCCCATCCAGGATGGTAGAGGTGTTGGACAACTAAAGAGGTGACCCAAGAGATGCCACGGTTTCCAGTGCAAGCTGGGAGTCATGTTAACTGAGGCACTCTTCACTTTAGATCAAGACTAATCAAGATCAAGGGGGAGACCTGTTGATGCCTCGATTGTGCATGTTAGATGCAAGAGGTGTTGGAATGTTCCAAGACACTCAACAGAGGAAGAAAACCCAAGTTGAAAGGCTTCAAAGTACCCTGCGCAAGGGCAATTATATCCCCAACCTGTTTGGTGTGGTGATCCTCCACGGATATTAGGCCTCCGCTGGCACTCTAAGAGTAAATAATTTGACCTATAAGATCAGTTTTTCCAATCAAGGAAAACCAAGGTGTGGATATGGTAAAACAAAGCTAACCTAACCTATGTTAGAAAAGGGAAACTAGTCTAAGTCGGTCCTGTTCTAAAATGAAAGCTTAATCTTGTGCAGATTAACTTTGGGGTGTGGTGAATAAGTAAATTGCAACCTTTCACAGAAAAGCTTTTAGTTGTTTCACTTATTAATTTAAATCACTATCTATTAAAGAAAATTAAGAGACAATAATTCAAATGCTTAAGCTTGTTCAAGATAAATCTGTAAACACTTTTCTAATTAAAAAATTAACAATAATTATTGTACCATGAATCACTTGCAGAAATCGATAAAGAAAGTATTTAAATTGAAGAAATTCAATCAAATATTTTCATACATACATCAGTTATACAGAAAAATCAATACAACAGATTTATGCATTGATTAAATATCTAATAAGAGATCATGTATATATCGGATGATAATCTGGAATATAAAATCTGAAATTCTCAAAGAAATTTGAGTAACAACCAGAAGATGGATCCAAACATAACATTACTGTATTAAGATGTCATGTACCAAAATTGCAATGAATCTGGCCACATAGTATCCCCAGTCTTATCTTCTGCTGAATTACAATTCCAAAAATTCCAACCCCTCCCCAAGAGAGGTATTCCTCCTTAAATAAAAATATAACAACCGAGTACAATAGGAGAATCCTAGGAAATAGGGATTACAAAATCGGATTCAACTATTGATCCAGGAAATTTTTGCCACTTCTCGGACTACATGATTCCTTTCACCTTTTCAAAGGGATTCTTAAAGATATATTATTTAATTGGAAGGGTGTTCATATCACAACAAGAACTCCGCTCCAACCTGCCCATTATCAGCAACAAATGATTCGGCTTGTAGAGAATTTACCACAAGAACTTATGGATGAGAGACTAAGTTCTCAAAAACAGAGAAATCCGTCAAAGGGTCCACCTCAGAAGGAGTCAGTGGAATATCAGGTTCTTCATTGATTATATAATCTTGTATAATATCGTCATCACAATCAGCCAATTCCTTCAAAACTCTCTTGTCTTTCTTGCCAAGAACTTGCATGTAAACAGATGGAGCATCAAAATATTCTTCACCACTATCGCTGCTTAAATGAGGAACACCAGCATCAAAAGGTGGTGACATAGGTTCTTGATAAAGTACGGGATAGAGTTCTCCATCTTTGAAGTGAGCATTGGGAGATTCATGACCTGTCTGCATACTACCTTTATCAAATACATTCAGAAGGAAGCTCACAAGATTATCATATAGAAAAATTTCCCCTTAAAGAATGCAAAGAACGTACTGAAGGCTTCGTGTTTGTTGCCAATTTAAAGCCAACTGATAGGATGGTAATGATTGAATAGAGCCAATCGTAATGGTTAAATTATTATGATTAAGACACTAAAATCATCCCAACTGCAACAAAACGAGCCATAATGTGAGTTAAGCGGATCTGTATCCATGCAAAAGTACAAATCCAATCGAGACTTGCATGACTTAAAAAGCATATGAAAGATGATCATTACAAATCTATTCACATCAACAATCATGACCTCGGATTTGAGATAAAAACGAGAGTTACAGTGAAAGAGATTACTGCGAAATGGCTAAGACAAGAGTTTCAGTACACAAACTGGCGGCCTGATTTCACCTATGAAACCAGATCCAGATCGCTAATTTAACAGAAAGACCAGAGCTACACTGCAGAGTCTGAAAAGTTATAATCTCCAAAGCCTTGAAGAGTCAACTCAAATAAGAAAAAGGCCATTACCGAATCCCAAAACAACCAAATTACTGAACACAGAACGCAACAATGGAAACAACTCAACCTAAAATAACTGAAAAACCGGCAATCATCTGAAGCAAGAAATCCATGGTAAAATTAGCACAACTGAGTAATTTTCAGCGAGTAAAAATGATAACGAAAAATAGAAAAAAAACCCTATATTTATCAATTTACCCAAGTTAAATTACAACCGTAGGATTGAGAATAACAAATGGCTGAGATTAACCGATACAAAATGCAGGATTGGGTTCAGAAACACAAATAAAAAGTTTTATTTACCATTCCTAAAAGCCGAAAACCGACACCGGCGTGTTTCGGGTTTCAAAATATAACTAAATCAAAACAAGGTTCCCGAAAGCTGCAACCCGACAGTTGCGGGTTTCGGGAGGCAATCAAACGCAAAGTTAAAAAGGTAATTTCCGAATCTCAGAATGCGACATTGTCGGGTTTCGTGTTTTCAGGTTTATTAAAACCTAAAAACAAAAATCTGGATTCCCGCAATGCAACATTGTTGAGTTTCGGGTTTCAGGTTTTGGGTTTATATAAAACAAACTTCGAAAAATGAAATCCCGCACCCACAAATTTTGGGTTGTAGGTTTCGGGATGACGAAAATCCAAAAATGAGAACACCAATTTCCCGCACCCAAAACTTTCGAGTTTCATGTTTCGGGTTGTCCAAGTGTCGGGTTTCGGGTTGGTAGAGAAAAAGGTTAAAACACTCAAAATTTAAAGATTTCTACAAACCAAACACTTAGAGATAATCCAAATCAGGCAGAAACATCGAGCAAGAAGGTATGGGCATTAGACTTAAAGAGATCTAAACCAAAAACTCATATTCACAAATGGAAACTTACCCATATACCTTTGAATTTATTAAAAAATGGGGCTCCCATGCTTTAGCTAAGCATGGGATTTGTTGTGGCAAGAACATGTTAAAATTCAATATGCTAAGACAGAAAATAGCAGCATTACATTCCATTTCACAATAATAGCATATACAGGATCACTGAAGAAACAACAAGCACAGCATAAACACAAGAGACAGAGATTTATCCTGGGAAACCCTCATGGGGTAGAAAACCCAGCAAAGCTTCCTCAATATAGATGACCAAAAATATACAAAGATGAAACCCTGAGACATGATCTCCTCCTCCACAATAGCAGACCTCTCCTCCACAAGTGCGTTATCCTTAAGTGTGTGTGTGAGTCAAATGAGGAACACACCTCCTCTATTTATACACTACTCTGATATGTATTTTACACAAGTACATGTAGGCTCGTATTTAACCATTAGGTTAAATACCCCATTATAATTGACTGGGCCGACCCCCACATGGTGGGTCTAATAACCCTAGTTACCACACCCAACTCGGAGGAATAAACATCTCCGGATTTATAGTATAATCACATCGGAGGTATGGAACATCTCCGGAATAAATAATATACAAATATAATATTCTTTGAAGTTACAATATTTCAACACTCCCCCTTAACGAGAAGGATATTATAACAGTATCTGCACGAGCAAGGAGTCATCAACATCATACATGATACATCTATAAATCATTGGAAGCTTTCTCAACATCATCAGTAACTCAAGCAGTTACTGGAACATCTTCAATACTGGAACATCAACATCTTCAGTACTGAGTCTTTATCTTCTGCAGCACTCGAACAGCTACAACAACATCAACATCTGGATCCTCACGATCATCAGTATCGTCATCTCACGATCATTAGCATCGTCATCACACGATCATCAGCATCGTCATCACACGATCATCAGCATCGTCATCACATGATCATCAGCATCGTCATCACACGATCATCAGCATCGTCATCACACCATCATTAGCATCGTCATCTCACGATCATCAGCATCGTCATCACACGATCATCAGCATCGTCATCTCACGATCATCATCATCGTCATCACACGATCATCAGCATCGTCATCACACGATCATCAGCATCGTCATCTCACGATCATTAGCATCGTCATCACACGATCATCAGCATCGTCATCTCACGATCATCAGCATCGTCATCACACGATCATCAGCATCGTCATCGATACAGGTATCCATAACAATACAAGTATCCACATCATTAGTACATGTATTCATGCCAATACAAGTGTACATATCATCAATACAAGTATCCACACTGATACAAGTAACCATATCATCAATACAAGTATCCTACCGATACAAGTAACCACATCATCAATACAAGTATCCTACCGATACAAGTAACCACATCATCAATACAAGTATCCTACCGATACAAGTAACCACATCATCAATACAAGTATCCTACCGATACAAGTAACCACATCAAAAAATCACTTTCTCGGAGACCATACGTCTACGGATCAATTCAGGGACCGAAGTCCAGGGATGATACAATCCCCACTTCTCGGAGACCATACATCTACGGATCAATTCAGGGACCGCAGTCCGGGGATGATTCAATCCCCACTTCTTGGAGACCTCACATCTACGGATCAATTCAGGGACCTAAGTCTGGGGATGATACAATCCCCACTTCTCGGAGACCTCACGTCTACGGATCAATTCAGGGACCGCAGTCCGGGGATGATACAATCCCCACTTCTCGGAGACCTCACGTCTACGGATCAATTCAGGGACTGCAGTCCGGGGATGATACAATCCCCACTTCTCGGAGACCTCACGTCTACGGATCAATTCAGGGACCTAAGTCCAGGGATGATACAATCCCCACTTCTCGGAGACCATACGTCTACGGATCAATTCAGGGACCTAAGTCCGGGGATGATACAATCCCCACTTCTCGGAGACCTCACGTCTACGGTTCTCTTTAGGACTGAAAGTCCATGGATGATCCAATCCCCTCAACTGTCCACTAAGGACTTCATTCTCGGAGACCTCACGTCTACGGCTCTCTTTAGGACTGAAAGTCCAGGAATGATCCAATCCCCTCAACTGTCCACTAAGGACTTCATTCTCGGAGACCTCACGTCTACGGCTCTCTTTAGGACTGAAAGTCCAGGGATGATCCAATCCCCTCAACTGTCCACTAAGGACTTCATTCTCGGAGACCTCGCGTCTACGGCTCTCTTTAGGACTGAAAGTCCAGGAATGATCCAATCCCCTCAACTGTCTGCTAAGGACTTCATTCTCGGAGACCTCACGTCTACGGCTCTCTTTAGGACTGAAAGTCCAGGGATGATCCAATCCCCTCAACTGTCCACTAAGGACTTCATTCTCGGAGACCTCACGTCTACGGCTCTCTTTAGGACTGAAAGTCCAGGGATGATCCAATCCCCTCAACTGTCCACTAAGGACTTCATTCTCGGAGACCTCACGTCTACGGCTCTCTTTAGGACTGAAAGTCCAGGGATGATTCAATCCCCTCAACTGTCCACTAAGGACTTCATTCTCGGAGACCTCACGTCTACGGCTCAATTCAGGGACCAAGGTCCAGGGATGATACAATCCCTATCTGTCCACTAAGGACTTCATTTTCGGAGACTATACGTCTACGGATCAATTGAGGAACTGAAGTCCAGGGATGATACAATCCCTCTTCTTTCTCGGAGACACCTGTCTACGGCTCACTTTAGAACAAGTGTTCAAGGATGATACAATCCTCACATGTATTCTCATCAATACAAGTACAAGTATCCTCAACCATACAAGTACATTAATCAATACATGTATCATCAAAAGTATGTATTCTTACCAATACATCTTATCATCAAAAGCATGTATTCTTACTAATACATATAACATCAAAAGCATGTATAAGTAAAACTAAGTATTCTAAGTATACGAGTCCTAAATCTAAATATTTCTAAGTATCTAGGTGTAGAGAACAGGTTACCTCATCATCGACCTTGTTGTTCGATGAGACAATCTCATCATCAGTGACTATACTACTCCCCCTTTCGAGGAGGGTCCTTTTGAGCTACACCAAGATTGTCTCGAAAGTATTCAAATTTCACTCGAGACAGAGGCTTGGTTAGTATGTTGGTAACTTCTTCACTTGAGGTAGAGGTTTGGTTAGTACATCGGTAACCTGTTACGAATTCAAACTTTATAGTTCCTTTCTGTGTCATATCTTGTTAGATCCCTATGATCTTTGACTTATCATGGAACACTGGATTCTATGTCATCTTGATACAACTCTATTTGTCACATAGGATCACAGTTGGTTCTATCTCTAAGTCAAACAATCCTGAAGCCAAACTTCTTCACAACTAGTAGAGCAAATAGCCATATATTCTGCTTGTGCTGAGAGCCACACTAGACTGCTTCCATCTAAACCACGAGATCATGGCTAATCCCAGACAATAACATACTCTTGATGTGTTCTTCTTGTTTGATACACTTTCTTCCCAATCAGCATCTGAGTAGCCATCTGAAGTTATGATCTCCAAGATAGCACAGATCAAAGTCTATCGTATCCTTTAGGTGCCTCATCACATGCTTTGCAACTATCAGGTGAAAACATCTAGTTTCCACTAGATACTGACTCAAGGTATTCACAACAAAGCATATATCTAATCTAGTATATGTTAGATACATCAATGACCCAATAATTTGACTGTACAGAGTTATATCCACTAACTCTGATGAGTTATCCCCTAACAGCTTCAAGTTGGAATCCATAAGAGTGGCCATTCCAACACCTCAAGTCATATTTCTCATCATACTTTCCCTGGTTGAGAAATATTCCTTCTGAGCCTTGCCATACTTCCAGACCTAGGAAGTAAAGCGTCAATTTGAGATCTTTCATTTTCATTTCTGCATTGAATGATCTTCTGCATATCTATCTGTGCCATCTCTCGTTAGATGGGTCTACTGATATGAGCCTCAATATCATTCGAACTCTGTGGTGAGTTCCTTCTTGCATCCATGTCATATGTGTATAGAAATCATATTCAACCTTGTAGCAAAGGTTGAGATCCACATCACCCATGGTGATCATTAAGCTTATCAATTTATTATCGATCCTGGGACCTGTGCAGAACCTGATTCACACTTCTTCTTTAATTACACCATACTTGGAGCAAACATCTTGTCGTGATTCTCTTCCCCTTTCTAAGAGAATCTTCTAGCCATGAGCCTTCTATATTTTGTTTGATTTGTAAATCTTCTTGTTTGAACATCCACCACTTGTACGGTGTCCATCATTCTTCATGACCTTTCCTACAAATCAAAATTAAGTACATGATTAGTAATACTTCATAATCATCAAATCATATTGACATGATAACCTATTATGCATACAGATATCATTTACATAGTGATGCAACTATTTTGACCAATACTTTGGCACAACACTTTCCCATATCCTGTATGCATACAGTGGCTATCTAGATGCCTTCCATCTCTACCAGAACATACTATCGAGAGTGTGCACAACTCTCAGCATGTCAGCAAAGAGGTTTCATTCTAGACAAGCAACAATGGAATGTTTGTCCAACTTACCAAACATATGCACATTAGTTGTATACTGTTCAATGCTCTATGAATGTTTACACTCAGCATTATATATTCTAGGAATACAAATATGCTTACAACCTATTACAGGCAATATCATTACTATTTCAAATAGCAACTCAAATACTTATCTTTTATGTTTGTGTGGCTGCCTCCCGCTTGATCTTTTGTATGTCTTTTGAACTTCTATTCATTCTGTACCACTGTGCATGCTCAAGAGTCATCCTCATGATCTCATACACAAACATACACTCATTAGTATATTCTAAATGCTATCAAAACATTATAGTACTAAATAATCTTGAAAATGTATAGTCATGATTATAGTTAATAAACATTAGTATTCAAGATTTCAGGGAAGTCTTCTTTTACTCATGCATATCATCAATCAAGATAAAAGATATAATATGCATAATCCCTTGATTACTAACTTTATGAATAAGCATAACCAATCATTCCAAGTATACTTATATAAGGGATCCTAAGGTAAGATTCATGGGAAACATACCTGGATTAGTGTACCTACTTGGTTATGTACAACATACCTCGTAAGTAGAACAGAGATTATGGATGAGTCTTTGTCTTCATGTTTTCATGGTCATGGAACCTGATTTGTCTTTTGTGATGTACCTGTATCTTGTTAGCAGACAACATCAACCTCACACAACATCATAATGCATTAGTACAATCATAAGTGTCAACACCCTAACCAATGAATATCTTCTATCATGCATTCATAATTTTGTTAAGGTGATACAACAAATCTAAAATCAAGATTGTACTAACCGTAATAACATGAAGACAAACATACCATAAACTTAATCATGAACAAATCTCAAAACATACCTTGATGAGTCATACCTGTCGAGATCGCTTGTAATCTCCTTATGTAAAGCCTTAGCCTCATCTCCCTCTGAAATAGGAACTCCTTCACTTATGCAGGTGACCAATCCATCTTCTTCTAGGATTAACCCTATCCACTTGATTTGCAAGAACTAGACCTGGAGCTGGATATGGGTTTGTCAGAGAAACCCCAAAAATTCAAACTTTGAATTTCAAACTTCCGAAAGGATAGAAATATGTGCCTTTATGAGCTAATCAAACTGATATATTCAGAATTTGAAAACTGCAAAGTTTCACTCCTCAATTTTGCCTTTGAAACTTCCGGATTCACTAGACGTGACCCTGAACTGGGGTTTGATGAATCCCACTCTTCTGATTGTTTCTGGTGTAACTCCGAACTTTTCAATCCATAGGGTCTAAAAACGTTTTCTGAGATAGCCTGACGTGTTATCTTTCCATCCTGACAGGTCTGACCTCAATTGGATTCTCTGAGAGAGAGTTATGTCAAATGTCGCAACGTGACCTGTTTTGGGATAAAACAGAAGAGCGAAATTGTACGGCATGCCACGTGTCACTGTTTGAAATTAGGCCTCTGAAAAACTTTCCTGAGGTAGCTCGGCCTGTTATATTTCCATCCTTACAGGTCTGACCTCAATTGGACTCTCTGAGAGAGATTTATGCCAAGTGTCGCAACATGACCTGTTTATGGGATAATACAGGAGAGCGAATTTGTACGGAGTGCCACGTGTCATTGGTTCAACTTCGGCCTCTGAAAACGTTTTCTGAGATATTACAGACTGTGTACTACCTGTCACTTTTTACGAAATTTCATTTGGAGCTTCCTAGCCCAAGATATGACCTTTTTCCCAAGGTCACCTGATTTTGACTCAGATCTGGAAGAGGCAGAAACCCTATATTGTACACATCATAAATCACAAAGTACAACGAATTAGAGGTTTTCCTTTGGACACAAGGTACCTGGAGATTTAACCTTCGTCCTGTAACAATTTCAGATTCGAAAACTTCGCCAAAACGGATTTATAGCGAAAGTGCTACGATGACTGGTTTTTGCTATGTAAAACCCTAACCTTCAAATTGTCGTAAGTAAAGCAAGTGTCTTTAGTGCCATACCTTGTCTTCCTTCAGGTTAGCTCTGATACCATGTTAAAATTCAATATGCTAAGACAGAAAATAGCAGCATTACATTCCATTTCACAATAATAGCATATACAGGATCACTGAAGAAACAACAAGCACAGCATAAACACAAGAGACAGAGATTTATCCTGGGAAACCCTCATGGGGTAGAAAACCCAGCAAAGTTTCCTCAATATAGATGACCAGAAATATACAAAGATGAAACCCTGAGACATGATCTCCTCCTCCACAATAGCAGACCTCTCCTCCACAAGTGCGTTATCCTTAAGTGTGTGTGTGAGTCAAATGAGGAACACACCTCCTCTATTTATACACTACTCTGATATGTATTTTACACAAGTACATGTAGGCTCGTATTTAACCATTAGGTTAAATACCCCATTATAATTGACTGGGCCGACCCCCACATGGTGGGTCTAATAACCCTAGTTACCACACCCAACTCGGAGGAATAAACATCTCCGGATTTATAGTATAATCACATCGGAGGTATGGAACATCTCCGGAATAAATAATATACAAATATAATATTCTTTGAAGTTACAATATTTCAACAGAACAAATGGCGACTGGCTGGGAAGAACCATTTATCTCTGCAATCAAATCTGACTAAAGACAACATGTTAATCAACCAATTTCTTGAAACTCAATTCAAAGAAAATACTCAAAATAAAACAACCAACAAACAGTAAATATGAAAATGGATAAATCTCAAACAGTGACCATTTTAAAGATAACACTCATCTGATAAGGAGATTTAAAGAACAATACCGAATATTTACCATGATGTAATCATTGAAAACCAGCTTGTGTTGAACCCGGAGATAGTCTTAGAAATGCTCATGGATATCCTAATTATAGATCACTTTGGTCTATTATATGCATGTATATTCAGTGATCCTCTTTGGGTTATATACACTTCTTTATCTTTTCTTTTCCTCTTTTTTTTTTTTACTCTTTTCCTCCTTTTTTTTATGTTAAAAGATGGATTATACATAAAACCTTGTTGATACAAGACCACTGTACTGACTTGGTGATCAGATAAAACAGTGCCATTCACAAGCCTGATCTGGAAACTAGTCAAGCTAGCTCGATGATGAGACTCCTTGTCTTCCGGCTGTAAGACCAAAAGAAATTATCATGGCTTGGTGACCACATTATGATAACTCCAGTCCAAGGTCAAACCCATGATCATGGCAGGGATGGCTTGTGATAAGACCCCCCTGTTCTTGTATGCAACAAAATCGTATAAATGAAAAACCCAAAAACAATTTATTTTGTCATAAGCTACAAGGCATTACCATGGCTTGGTGACCATATCGTGGTAATGTTACTCACCAGTGTTTTGCAGATCATGAATGGACCGACTTGTAATAGGATCTTCCATCTTCCAGCAAAACTGGAAGTCATCTTCCAAGTGTGGTGGCTTGATGTGAAGATGTCATTCCACTTACACACATATGAACCTAATAGGATGGATTGATAGCAAGACCACCCACCTTGTAACTTATAATTTTAAAACAAAATTTATAATCAAAGTGATTGTAAAATTATCCACGAGCAATCGGAGCTGGTCAGGTTATTATGATATGTTGTTCAACCATGAAACATCAGATAAAGAAATGATGACCATCCTCCATACCTTAATTACACAAATAAAGCACTGTGAAAGATAATGATCAAAGTGAAAAGTATCCAAAAGTACTGCACTTATTGACTGTTTATTCTTCAAAGCAAATTCTGATCATAAGCCAGAAACTAAGATTGATAGCAATGCTGAGACTTCAGAAACAATTGTTCCTAATAAAAGTGATCATAAGCCATTGCCAAATGTGTGAAGCCTTATTAATGAAAAACTAAACAAAACGAAAAAAACCAATTAAAATGTCAAATACAAGAAAAACAAATGAGAGAAAAACAAACCACACCTATATACAAGTGCGCCAGATTGTTCAAACAAAATACTTTTTGAGAAGAGACACATTCATTGGGTAGGTGTCCACAACTCCCTCCAGTGTCTGTAATCGAACAGTGCTGGGACCAATGTTTTCTGTAATAATGAAAGGCCCAAGCCAAAGGCACTGAAACTTGGTATACTGGTTCTTATCTTTATGTTTCTTATCCCACCTCCGAAACCAAGTCACCAATAGAAAATTCCCTATCAGATGAAGATTTTTCATCAAACCATCTTTTCACCATCTGTTGATGATGATACAATTTGTTCTTAGCTATTTCCCTGTCCTCCTCTAGCTTCAAAAGAGTGTCAATTCTTTGTTGGAGAGGAGAAGAATCATATTATTGGACAGACTGGGCCAATTGTAGTGAAGGGATGGTGAGGTTAGTAGGAAGGATGTCTTCTTTTCCATAAACCAGATAGTAGGGATAATTTGCAATTGTTGCCTTTGGGGTAATTCGATCTTCCCATAAAGCATTATATAACTATGTGTGCCAATCTCTATGATGAGAAGCTACAGTCTTCTTATGAATATTTATCAGATTTTTGTTTGACAACTCATCCAAACCATTGCCTTGAGGGTAATAATTGGCAGAAAACTTAAGCTTAATCCCCTTTTCAAAGGCATATTCAGTTATATCAATTGAGGAGAAGTAGGATGCATTATCGAAAACTGGGTACTATGGAGCGCCAAACCGTGTGACGATCTGACTGTCAAAGAAGGAGATTACTTGAATGGCATTACATTATTTAAGAGGGGTTTCCTCCACCCATATGGTGAAGTAGTCAGTTGATGTAAGAATATATTTATGTTGGAGGGACGAAGTAGGGTTTATAGGCCCGACAAAATCCAGTCCCCATTGTTGGAGTGGAAACGAAATTGTGACTGGTTGAAGAGGAAATGCAGGTTTCTTGAACTTCCCTATGCATTTCTGGCATGGTTCACATGTCCTTACATAAGCATAAGCATCTTTAAACAACATGGGACAATAATATCCATCCCTAAGAATCTTTTGTGCTATAGTCTCACCTGAAAAATGGCCTCCATCAGGTCCTGCATGAAATTGGAATAAGATGTCATCAATTTCATGTTTTTCCAAGCACCTAAGAAATACTCCATCATAATTTTTCCTAAAAAGAACTTAATCAATAAACTGATAAGGAGGAGCTTTTAGTTTCAAAGACCTTCATTTCTTAAAATCAAGGGTTTCGGGAGCAAACCCATGGTTCAGAAAAAATATGATATCATCATACCATTCTGATGTCGGGGCATCGATAGCGTTAACAACACCTAAGGGAATTTCTTCCTCCTAATCCCATTCGGATTGCTACTGCGTAGGGTCATTGGATTGAGCGGTGAGAAGACAAAGGCCTTTCCCTTTGACAATTTTAGCTAGCCTTATCTCAAGATCATATTCTTGTAGGGTCGTCATCCAATGGGCCCTCTTTTCCCCTAACTCTTTCTGGATCAGGACGTTTCTAATAGAAAAATATGGGACAATGACTTTGGTTCGAGATTTCAACAAGTAGGGCCTGTAATGTTTGATAGACTTATAGAACGCATATGCTTGCTTATCAATCTGTGAGTAATTAAGCTCTGCACCTTTGAATGTTGAGCTCATAAAAGAGATTGGGATCTCTGCATCATTGTCATGCTTTTGCGTTAGGACAGCCGCATAAGAAAAGTCAGCGGAAAAAGTATAAAGAATGAAATCCTTATCAAAATCTAGGGACATGAGAGCAGGAACTTCAGCGATAGCCTTTCGAATTTCGATAAATGCATCTCTATGTTCCTGCGACTAGGTAAACTGCACATCTTTCTTGACCAAAAGTGGTAACGGTTTGACTATCTGAGGAAAATTTGGTACAAATCTACGTACAAAATTAATCTTGCCCAAGAAGGATTGCATTGCTTTGCGCGAGCCTGGTAACCCAATCTTTGAAATAGCCTCTGTGCGTTCAGGATCAATAATCATACCTTCTTTCGAAACAATGAAGCCCAGAAGCTTTCCTTCTGTTACTGCGAAAATAGATTTCTTCGGGGTGAGAGAAATATCGAATTTCCTACAATGGTCGAAAACCTGTTTTAAATAAAATACATGTTCATGTCATTTTTTGGAGTAAATAGTGATATCATCAAGATAAACTATGACAAAATTATGCGTTAACCCTTGGAAAGCTATGTCCATAGCTCTCTGAAAAGTGGCTCCTACATTGATCAACCTGAAAGGCATATGCCTATAGGCGAAAGTACCGCAAGGGGTCCTGAAAGCTGTTTTTAATTGGTCATTTGGGGCAACCATAACCTAGTTATATCCCAAAAACCGTCTAGGAGGGAAAACATTTTAGACCCGGCTACCTTTTGAAGAATCTGCTCCATAGGTGGAACAGGATAGTTGTCTTTCTCAGAAGCCAGATTCAGGTTCCTGAAATCGACACACAGTCAAATTTCACCACTTTTCTTGCGGACATGCACTAAGTTGGCTATCCATTGAGTGTGCCTAACTGGAAAGATAATTCGAGCTGTGAGCAACTTCTCCAACTCCTTTTTTACTGAAGGCTCCAAACTGGGGTGCATCTTCCGCAGCTTTTGTTGGAATGGATTAACCTCTGGTTTCATGGGTATATTATGGAACATGACCCTACTGTCAAATGTTTTCAATTCATCATAAGTCCTAGCAAAAACATCTTTATACTGTTTACACAATGCAATGATGGCTCTCCGTTCTTCAGGGGTACAATCAACTCCCAAATTAATAAAGTGGGTTCACTGCTCAGTGCCTAAATTGACTTGCTCATGGTTCAAAGATGAGCTTTGAGTTTTGCAGTTGGTTTTATGTCTGAACTTGTCTTGTAAATCATAAAACTTCCCCAAATTAATCATAGACTTCGGGATGACATTCGAGGAATCAGAAAGAGATTTTTCATGTTCACCCTCGTCTATAGCCGTATCCTGGAATGTGTCCTGGTTTGTTAAAAAATAAAGTATCCGTTGATCATCATCGAATACTTTCCAGTTTGTCACATTATTTGGTATGGAAGGCCTATACATCAGTTCTATTGAAAATGTTTGAGGAGATAGGCCCTCTAGTGGAATCAATCTGGAAGCTGTATTTTCCAACAAGTCAGCATCAAAGTTCTGAGACCTAGGAACCGAATTAATATTGAATGCAATAAAAGAGTTGGTAATGTCTCTTACCAATTTCTAATAATTGAACACGCGAGGGGACAGGCAATGTATTTTATTCCTCACCTGTTTCACAATGATTTCTAAGTCTCTGAAGCAATGAATGATTGGTACTTTCAAGCCAATAGCATTTTTTAGTCCCTGTATCAGTGCTTCATACTCAGCCACATTGTTAGTACAATCAAACTCTAATATGCATGCAATCATAGTTTTTGTTCCTCTTGTATCTATAAGAACACATCCTGTGCCAGCTCCATCCTTGGATTTAGAGCCATCAAAAAACAATGTCCAAGCAATGGGATATACTCTAAAATTGGTATTTACATTAAAAACATTATGTACAATTTATCCTGAGAATGGTACAGAAGTGAGATGAGTCACCTGAGATTCATTCTATGCATACTCCTGTGGCAAAACATCAGCTGATAAATTCCCGAAAAAGGTATCAAAGGTAAAACTTTCAATGTGTGTGTTGAAATAACCCACAGGCTCACTTGCATCATTCAGATCTGTAATTGTCTGTTTCATAAAAGGTTCCCTGCTTATCTTGATCTTGTTTGGCTGACCATTGTAGGGTAACCACAAATGGGACCAATCAGTGGAAAAATAACCTTTTAGCTTTTCTGACCAGTCTCTACTAAGCCACATACCATATGCTTCTGGAATATCAGCAATGACTATATCAATTATTTGATGGATTCGAGGATCAGCTGATAATGTAATTAAAACATTTCTGAGTCTTCCTACCACTCTTACTTTTGATCTGTCAACTTGCAGTATCTGAGTAGGGAAATGTTCCCATGTGGCATTCAACTTTCTGCAGACAGAAAGGGGCATCACATTTGATGAGGCACCAAAATCTATCATGCAATTATGTACGTTTCGGTTGAAAATCTCAAAAGTACGTAAAAAAGGCGGTGTCCTTTTGCTACTAGACTTTAGATCATCTGGTTTTGTGAAAGAATCAAGGTTATTATTCTGCAATTCTCTTGGTTGTTTAACCACCATACTTTTGGGTAAGGTATCCCTCATGGAAGGGATTTTCAATCATTCAAACAAAGAGATGTTTTCCTTTACTCTTTTAAGATCTTCAACTAAATTGTACTCCATTTCAGGGATGACTGTATCCTTGTGGGGGACAGTATTGCCCTTATTAGGAACAGGTGTAGAGGATGAGGGCTCCTAAGAGGGTTGAGGTTTGGACCTTGTGTTATAAGGATGTTGGACATTAAATACAGTCTCGGGTTCTTCTTCTTCTCCACACATAAGAAGCTCTGAAAAGTAACTTACCGTGTTGATTTGTGGATCCTCATGCTCATTCTCTTCTTCCTCAAGGGGTTGTGGATCAGGAACAGTTTGATCATTAGGTACTTTTGGGGTGTTCTGAGATTCTGCTGCTAAGGCTCTAAAGATAGAATAAATTTCTTCATTAATGAGGCCTTCTGTTGCATTAGGAGGCAGTGGATTTGCTAGATGTTGATAAGGTCTCCTAAAAGGTGGACTCACAAAACCTCTATTCTGGTTTTGATTTTCATTGTTGGTTCTTTTCAAATCTACCATCTCATTTGACGTTTTATGGATTAGATTTTTCATGTCAGTTATGTCAAATGGATCTTTAATTTGTGTAGTGGGTTTAGGAACACTGTCATTCTTCTTCCTGGAAGTTGAAGGTTGTTCATCTGCAATCTCCGGATTGTCCTTAAGACAAAAAATTTCCTTCTCGACTTGTATTGCTTTGGCAAACACATCCAGCAAAGTCCCCTTTTGTGCTCGTTTTACCCACATTGAAATTGAAGCAGGTAGGCCCTTTTCATAGTAGGCTATCAACAATTCTTCAGCAGGAAGAAGATTGATAGGAATTCTATTCTTTAAGTATGAGAACCTATGATTGAAATCTTTAACGCTTTCTTTCCCTTTGATTTTCATGGAGGATAATTCTAAAACAAGATCCTGTGGTGTTTTTTCATCTCCAAACTTTTGGATGAATAATTTCTCAAACTCATCCCAAGAAACAATAGACCTTCGTGGCAGGGAAAAATACCATGTAGCTGCTTTTCCTTCAAAAGTATAAGGAAAGAGTCTGCAGACCACATCTTCGTAAATGACACTTCTAAGCATGATAGCCTGCATGAAGGTCTTTACATGGTCTAGGGAAGGTGATTTGTCGTCTGGGTTAAACTTGGGTAACCACTTCTCAAGATTTTTGGGTAGTCTATGTTGGTCTCCAAGTACCCATACTGCATCTTGGTCAAGCCAAGGTCTATTTTAGCCTTCTGCAGCCATCAGTGGTTCTTCCTCTTCTTCTTCTGATGAAGAGCTTGAAGAATGTTCACTGTTTGAGGAAGAGGATGAAGGAGGAGATGGTGGTGGTCCACCAATTTAAATTTTTGGCTGGTCTTGTGTTTCCTGAAAAAGTTTTCCAAGGCTGTATTTAGGGGAACCTAATCGACAAACCACTTCTTGATTTTGAGGTTGTGGATTATCTGTTTGCTGATGTTCAATATTGTGATCAGTTGTCTATTGGATAGTTGGTTCACTGATTTGTGAAACTGTGTTTTGTTGAAGTTCTTGATTACTGGTTTGCAGAAAATTTTGTAAATTGATCGCTGCAAAACCACGTCCTTGTTGATCAGCAAGTCTTTGTTCTTCCCTGGCAACCCTATCGGCGGATGTTTTCAATATCTGCTCTAGTGAGAGTGTTCCCCTGGTAGGTGATACAATAAAGATATTCTCTCTATTTTCCTGTTGTGCTGTAGATACAACAGGTGTAACAATTTGTTGAGCAAGTTGGGCAGGAGCAACCGTGGGTTGTGGCTCTGTTGGTTGTTCAGATGTTGAAGCCCTTAATTGGCTTCGAGTTTGAACCGTTGAAGTATTTGCTGGAGGAGGTTTCTTAGCGGCTTGTTTAGGCATGTTGTACTATTGTCCCTCCTTCTAGCGCCATTTTTTGATGCCTCGGTTGTGCAAGTTAGATGCAAGAGGTGATAGAATGTTCCAAGACACTCAACAGAGGAAGAAAACCCAAGTTGAAAAGCTTCAAAGTACCCTACGCAAGGGCAATTATATCCCCAACCTGTTTGATGTGGTGATCCCCCACGGATATTAGGCCTCCGCTGGCACTCTAAGAGTAAATAAGTTGACCTATAAGATCAGTTTTCCAGTCAAGGAAAACCAAGGTGTGGATATGGTAAAACAAAGATAACCTAACCTATTTTAGAAAAGGGAAACTAGTCTAAGTCGGTCCTATTCTAAAATGAAAGCTTGATCTTGTGCAGATTAACCTTGGGGTGTGGTGAATAAGTAAATTGCAACCTTTCACAGAAATTCTTTTAGTTGTTTCACTTATTAATTTAAATCACTATCTATTAATGAAAATTAAGAGACAATAATTCAAATGCTTAATCCTATTCGAGATAAATCTGTAAACACTTTGCTAATTGAAAAATTAACGATAATTATTGTACCATGAATCACTTGCAGAAATCGATAAAGAAAGTATTTAAATTGAAGAAATTCAATCAAATATTTTCATACATACATCAGTTATACAGAAAAATCAATACAACAGATTTATGCATTGATTAAATATCTAACAAGAGATCATTTATATATCGGATGATAATCTGGAATATAAAATCAGAAATTCTCAAAGAAATTTGAGTAACAACCAAAAGATGGATCCAAAGATAACATTACTGTATTAAGATGTCTTGTACCAAAATTACAATGACTCTGGCCACAGAGTATCCCCAGTCTTATCTTCTGCTGAATTACAATTCCAAAAATTCCAACCCCTCCTCAAAAGAGGTATTCCTCCTTAAATATAAATATATCAACCGAGTACAATAGGAGAATCCTAGGAAATAGGGATTACAAAATCGGATTCAACTATTGATCGAGGAAATTTTTGCCACTTCTCGGACTACATGATTCCTTTCACCTTTTCAAAGGGATTCTTAAAGATATATTATTTAATTGGAAGGGTGTTCATATCACAACAAGAACTTCGCTCCAACCTGCCCATTATCAGCAACAAATGATTCGGCTTGTAGAGAATTTACCACAAGAACTTATGGATGAGAGACTAAGTTCTCAAAAATAGAGAAATCCGTCAAAGGGTCCACCTCAGAAGGAGTCAGCGGAATATCAGGTTCTTCATTGATTATATAATCTCATATAATATCGTCGTCACGATCATCCAATTCCTTCGAAACTCTCTTGTCTTTTTGCCAAGAACTTGCATGTAAACAGACGGAGCATCAGAATCTTCTTCACCACTATCGCTGCTTAAATCAAGAACAACAGCATCAAAAGGTGGTGACATAGGTTCTTGATAAAGCACGAGATAGAGTTCTCCATATTTGAAGTGAGAATTGGGAGATCCATGACCTGTCTGCATACTGCCTCTATCAAATACATTCAAAAGGAAGCTCACAAGATTATCATACAGAAAAATTTCCCCTTAAAGAATGCAAAGAAAGTACTGAAGTCTTCGTGTTTGTTGCCAATTTAAAGCCAACTGATAGGATGGTAATGATTGAATAGAGCCAGTCATAATGGTTAAATTATTATGATTAAGACACTACAATCATCCCAACTGCAACGAAACGAGCCATAATGTGAGTTAAGTGGATCTGTATCCATGTGAAAGTACAAATCCAATCGAGACTTGCATGACTTAAAAAGCATATGGAAGTTGATCATTACAAATCTGTTCACATCAACAATCATGACCTCGGATTTGAGATAAAAATGAGAGTTATGGTGAAAGAGATGACTGGGAAATGGCTAAGACAAGAGTTTCAGTACACAAACTACCGGCCTGATTTCACCTATGAAACCAGATCCAGATCGTTGATTTAACAAAAAGACCAGAGCTACATTGCAGAGACTGAAAAGTTATAATCTCCAAAGCCTGGAAGAGTCGACTCAAATAAGAAAAAGGCCATTACCGAATCCCAAAATAACTAAATTACTGAACACAGAACGCAGCAATGGAAACAACTCAACCTAAAATAACTGAAAAACTGGCAATCAGCTGAAGCAAGAAATCCATGGTAAAATCAACACAGTGGAGTAATTTTTGGCAAGTAAAAATGATAACGCAAAATAGAAAGAAAAAAAACCCTATATTTATCAATTTAACCAAGTTAAATCACGACTGTAGGATTGAGAATAACGAACGGCTGAGATTAACCGATACGAAATGCGGGATCAGGTTCAGAAACACAAATAAAAATTTTTATTTACCATTCCCGAAAGTTGAAAATCGACACCGGCGGGTTTCATGTTTCGGGTTTCAAAATATAACTAAATCAAAACGAGTTTCCCGAAATCCGTAACCCGACAGTTGCGGGTTGTGGGTTTCAATATGCAATCAAATGCAAAGTTAAAAAGGTAATTTCCGAATCCCGAAATGCGACATTGTCAGGTTTCGGGTTTTCAGGTTTATTAAAACCTAAAAACAAAAATCTGGATTCCCGGAATGCAACATTGTCGGATTTCAGGTTTATATAAAACAAACTTCGAAAAATGAAATCCCACACCCCCAACTTTCGGGTTGCGGGTTTCGGGATGATGAAAATCCAAAAATGAGAACACCAATTTCCCGCACCCAAAACTTTCGGGTTTCGGGTTGTCCAAGTGTCGGGTTTCAGATTGGTAGATAAAAAGGTTAAAACACTCAAAATTTAAAGATTTATGCAAACCATACACTTAGAGATAATCCAAATCAGGAAGAAACATGGAGCAAGAAGGTATGGGCATTAGACTTAAAAAGATCTAAACCGAAAACTCATATTCACAAAGGGAAACTTACCCATATACCTTCGAATTTATTAAAAAATGGGGCTCCCGTGATTTAGCTAAGCATGGGATCTGTTGTGGCCACAACATGACCCTAGCCAATCAAAGATGACTAGCTAACCCAAAGATTCCTAGGGAAATGTGTAAAATGAAACAAGGAGATCAATGGTGAGTTAGATCTAGAAAGGTTAAGTGGACCCAAGGGTTAATGTGTGGTTGAAGAGGCTTAAAGAGTGACAAATGGTTCAACCAATGAATGCAAGGGCCACCTATGAGATTCAATTAATAGATCTAAAGATGACTTAGTACCATGAAAATTAGCCAAGTGGGACCCACTCCTTAAAAAAGTGGAAAATTGGTCCAAGTTGGATCCACAAGGTCAAAGTTGGAATAGAACGGTAGTAGGGGTATGCTATGGCATTGATTTAAGGATTGGCCAAGAACTAGCAATACCCAAGTTTGGGATCTAGCAAAAAGCCACCTTTCCAAGGAGTGCAAATTGACTCAAGGATGACTAGTGCCTTGGATGGAAGGGAAAATGGAGTCGAATGTCCACCAAATTGTAGATCGAGATAGTCAAGGTGCAAAACAAAGTGGTTTTTCAAGATCAAGAGCATGCCATGGCTATATCTCACTAAATCTAATGCATCACAAAGTGGCCCAAGTGGGGCACAACCTTCAAAATGAGGAATGGGGCCCACAAGGTGAAAATTACAAAAGTGAAGAACTAGGGGTAGGTTTTCAAGGTTGATCTATTCAATGCAACAAAAATCTCACCTACCCACGTTCGTGAACTAGCCAAACTAGCCTCCTCAAAGAATGCGACTTCCCTTGGAGAGGATAATGTGCCTTGGGAAATGGGTCAAATGAGGTCCAATAACCACCAAACTATAGATCTGAATTGCCGTGGATACTATAGAGGTGGGTTCTAAATTTTATACCCCAAAGCCAAGCTAGATCCAAGTACATATAAAAAAAAGTAAAAAGAGGGTTTTGAATTTTAAGGGTTTATGTGACCAATAGGATGGAGAACAAGCGAAGTGGATACATACCTTGTATATCTTACGTAAAAAGCTTGCAGCTATTTTGCACATAGATGATTCTTGCCTTTAGTTACAATTCAAAGCTAGCTCCAAGTGAATCCAAGCATAATCGTCCAAGCCCTAGGAGGAGATATGCCCCATTCAACCTGTAAATTAAACTATAAGATGTTAGATTTGATCCACAAAATCAATGAGATCTAAGCATGCCATATCAAGGAAGCAATCAATGGACAAAGCACAATTGAAAAACTCCCTCAAGATGAAGACGTCTTTCCCATGGGGGATGTGAGCAACCCCTACAATATTCCCATCAAGCAATTACACTCTAGCTTCAAAGCAGTTCGACCTCCCTTAGTAGATGTCACAGAACCACCCATCATGCCAATACGATGAAGAGGACATGATACTAAATCCATACATCTAGCCCCATAATCTTTAAATAAAATCCATGTAAAACAGAATGCATATGCATATGGGTATATATAACACAGCGGAAGTAATTCATTTACAAATTTAATCATATATTCAGCATTTCCATAACAAATGGTGAATAAAATATTTCAGAATTTAAACTATAATGTCCCTCCCATCCTACCAAGGCAATGGAGAGAACACTACTGCTAATGCTGGATATCTAGTCCCATTCTTAGGAAATAAGCATTCACATAATATATAAAAGAATGGAAATATGCAGATGTATACATATAAGAAGCACAGCAAAATTAATTCAATTACACATCTAACATACAGTCAAGATATTCATGATAACATCAAAGAAATACATTGCATAATTAACACAAGAGAGTACTTATCTTAAAACAGAGTAGCTCCGAGCAACTGGCTATGCAACTGCAACGTTCCACCCATCCATAGGCGAGTGTGCTCTTCAATATTTCAACACCACTGCCACCCCCGAGCTGGGCATGATCTCCACAAGGAAAAAGGGAACAACAAACTCTCACATAGCCAAAGATACACCAGAATTCAGCCAAGCCAATGCACAATTGGGTTTATCAGGCCTCTAAGGAAATGGATAGAGGGTGAATTGCTAAGCTAGTGGCTCGACCCTTGAGCTATGGATACCTCTGCAAGATCTTTCTAGCTTGGTCTCCACAATTCCTACACACCCATTACCAGAAAGTATTCCCTTCACTGTTACACAGTCCCTCAGGCCATACCTTCCAATCTAGCATTGCTCAAGGTGTGCATAGAAGAGTAACCAGCCCCTTTGATCTACTTGAGAGGCCACTTCCCTCACTAGGTTTATCAAGCCAAATCAGGTCCTCTTCCAATCCTATATCCTTGCTCTTAAACTCAAACCAAACAGAATGCACAAACAACAGAATTACAAATGTTGGGCAGTAGAAAAACGTTTTTACAGTGGAATACCCACAATGGGATTTTCAGAAAAACGTGGGCAACCAAAACATAATTGTGGAGGGAGATCAAGTCTGTGAGAGCCAAATCATTTCGAGAAAACGTTCCTGGGAATTCAAGGGACAAAAACGGCCTCCCTGGACCCCCAAACCATGGCTCCCTTCCTCCCAACCACTGGGCAATACAAAAACAAGTTCCCAGCCATGGAAATTGCAGGAAAAATGGTGAAAACGTGAAGGATAAAACCCCAGCAAGCTCAGACTGCGTGAGAGGATGAATGCAATGGGTGAAGAATGGCTTTGGGCATCATTTTGTGGGTTTTTTCTTGCCCAGCAAGCCAAAATATGATTTTCCAGGTTGATGGCTTGCCCATGCACGAAAATTGACTGCCATACCTCTCCAATCCCAAGGCATTAACTGTCTCAACCAATTCTTGGAAGAATTAAATGATTGGGTGCATGAGACAAAATGGGTAGTTGAGAGTTCATGGTTTTTCACATTATCACATGGATTGACTCTATTGGCTCAAGGGTTTGAATGATTTCCCTCCCTATTCCTTATAAAAATCATGCCCCCATTTCTTGTTGCATTGCATATCCCGTTGTGGGTATTTCATTAAAATTGCATATTTACATGATGTCCGAATTTACATTGTGCATATATAGCACAAGAACCATAGGCATCTATTTTTTTTTAATTTCCGATACAGAAAATGCTAAATCGATGGTGGGGCATTGGCCTTGAGCTCCTCACCATGATTTAATAATGATATTTACATCATTTACAATTTTAATGCAATAGGGTAAAGATGGGGATGTGACAGTAGATTTCGATTTCACTTGTTACAAGCAAAGATGTCTAAAAGAAGAGATGCATAACCATGTACAAGAGCAACCCAATCAAAGCCAAGAAGTATATCTCTAAAATAGTATTTTATTCCAAGTTTTCCAGAGCCCAAAGGTGCTTTTACAATGAGGGGGTCTCCTCCTTTTATAGGATGAGGAAGACCAAAACCCTAAACCACTTTTGAAAACTAGTGGTTGAGATCAAAAGATATAACAATCTAATCAATGGCTAAGATGAGACATACAATATAAGACATGGATCACTCAACTAAGTGATGATGTCATAGCCTAAAAATCTCCATGGAAGGTGACGTCATACATGGGGGTGGCTAATAACATGTGTTCCACAACAATAAGACCAAGACAAGTCACTAGGAACACATGGGGGGCTAGGAGGTATTAATCCCCTTCAGAAGCATGTCCCCATGGCACAATAATATAAAATATAAGTCTATGACATGTCCAAGTATACAAATGATAAAATCTTGTCCCCATCATTAGAGAGAGAAGTACAATAAAAGAGCTGTTGTAGCCCATGTAGACCCCACTGACTGGTGCAAACTAATCTGGAAGTAGGGGGATACACCATGGATGAACTCTAAGCAAACCAAGTTCCAAAACCTTGCCTCAATTTCCAAAATCGAATTCCTCAATGACCTTTTTATTCCATTTTTTAATCCTCCTGAAAACCTTGAAAGTGCCCAAAACTACCTATAGGGTGCATGCGCTGTCAAACTGAGTGTACCAGGATGTCTGGAAGGGGTGTATAATGGTAAATACAAGTGGTTGGACCACCCCCTTCCTCGGTATCTCCCTAGGAAACGGCTGGCCTCCAATGCCCCTGTTGGACAAGCCTCGTCAACATGCCCAAACTAATCAACAAGTGAAAAATTGCTAATGTCATGCCCAGAAGTGACTGGAACTGAATGATAAGTGTCTTAATGGATCCAGAAGACCCAAATCCACTAGAGATGAGTACTCATGCACCTCATGATAACCTGTAGGGTCCACCATACCTGGACAGTGGAAAATATGATGATCTGTAAATAATAATAAAAATGACCAACTGCATCAATCATCATCTAGAACATATATCCAACATATGGAATCATCAATAGGTGCATGTGGGACCATAAATCAACATTATAAATCACAAGTGGTCCATATCATCACAGATCCCAAGAATGACCATGGTCAAACTATGTTTGACTAGGTTAAAATACAACCAAAGACTAGATCATAACAAATGATTAAGACATGTTCCTTTAACCATATTCATGGCTTAACTTCAAGTATAAACATCAATCAAGTGGCAGTTAATACATAGATATTTAATGTTATTTATAATTTACTTGCACCAAATCTTTAAAGACATACTCACTAATGGACATGGTCTAACTGCTAAGATAGGGTGAAGGCTAAGAACAAGGTTAGGGGAAAGGGATGACTTGACCAATTCAACTAAGAGATACTTTGGGAGGGGAAAGAGGGGAGCTACACACTGTGCTAGACAAGATAAAAAAGGGAATGGAAGTGACTCACAAATGGGTAAGTTGCTTAGAGACTCCTTACTCAACCTTGGCCTCGTGTCTATATCAAGTTGATCCAAGTTCATTAGGATCATTCATTTAATTTCCATGGCCATTTTGGCCTATATGATTGTTGGTTGTGGAGCCTGATCTCCAGATTCAGAGATATTATTATTCAGACATGTCTGTACCCTAGGTTTGGTTATGATCCCAGCATGATCCCCGGGGGGTCTGGGGGCTAGCAGGCCCCCGAGAAAGAGGGTTTTGGGGAAACTCCCCCAAGTTACGGGGATTCGAGGGCAGAGCCCTCAAGAAAATGGGGGTTTGGAGGCGTAGCCCCCGAGGAAAATTTTTGGGGTTGTTTTCACCACCAGTTTTCGGGCCCATGGTTTTGGGTAACCATGGTATTTTCCCATTGTATTTCCCTTATAAAAGAAAGACATTGTAACAAGGCTAGGGTTGATGTATTAGGTTTTATGCATTGTAAATATCTCTGAGATAGGAAGAGAGACTGTGAGACAGTGAAGAGGAAGTGTAGTGGTTGTGCTACAGGTTGTATCCCTTCACTTTGCTGGATGGAATAATAATAAGGACTGGCAACTTCAGTGTGGACGTAGCCCAAGTTGGGGTGAACCACGATATATCTGTGTCTCTCTTGTAATGTGTGTGTGATTATATTTTCATTTCTGTTTACTGTTATTGCTCCACGATCATATTTTTCTAACATGACCCATCTAGGATTTTACATGTGCTAAAAAGCACAACTAATCGTAGCCTGCATCCAGGGCATATTTACATTTATGAGGTCAACAATATTTATATATAGCATTTGTTTAACCATTGCTTTTTAGACCTTTCTATACCCTTCATGGGGTATTTTAGCATTTCATTGATTTAGCCTTTATTCATCGTGTGTTTGGAAACACATTCTAGAATTTTAAGTTCATAGGATTTCATAAGAGATTTCCAATAATTTCCATAAATAGTATAAGTGCTTCAGGTTTTAGCCAACAACATCTCATGTGACTAGAGGGAATTTCGTGCTAAGCCACACATCAAGGTAACTGACTAGAATGATCTAGGCATAAAATCCAACTCACCAAGGGCAAGTTTTGTTAGATTTTCACAATTTAATTCAATATGATCTAGGATCTTATCTGAGAGAACAACATGCACAACATATCAAACACAAGAGACAAGAGACACAAATCATTTCACCGGGGAAACCATAAAGGAGAAAACCCCGCAACTTCCTCAAAGGTAGAATGAGAAATAATACAAAACTCCAAAACAAAGAGATGGTCTTGTTATCACACAAATTGTAGTTGTCCCTAAAAGTATCACATCCAGGATGGTAGAGGAGACAGACAACTAAAGAGTTGACCCAAGAGATGCAATGGTTCCCAATGCAAGCTGGGAGTCACGATAATTGAGGCACTCTTCACCTTAGATCAAGATGGGTCAAGACCAAGGTGTTATGTGGAATTCTACCCTACGGATAAGTCAAAATTCCCTTAGACTAAAGCAAACTTAAACTAACTCTAGGCTAAGAACAAAACAAAACAAATGCAACCTTGAATCCCTAGATCTAACAAACATTCCAGTATTAAAATGTTGAAGAGAATAGAAGGAGTTTAACTGACCTTATATCCAAACGCTTGTTTTTGGTATTTGCTCCAAGCTCCAAGTCCTCACAAGTAAACCTGTTAAAATAGAGCCAAAACACAAGCATGCACTATTCTCTAGCAATCTGAAACATGAGTTAGAATCTAAATCTATGAAAGATACAAATCATATCATTAAAACAAGATTAACACAAATGATTTGGGAAAACAAGACAAGTTATTCCATTACAACTTGAAGATTACTTACAAAGGGTGCTTGATGTCCAAGCCAATCCTCCAACTCCAAGTGTCTTCTCCTCTAGCTATCTCCACAATGCTATAAGACCATAAGTTTGGTGCTCTCAAGAGTCCTCCCCCTTTTCCAATGGCATGCCTCTCTTTTATAGTGAATGGTGAGGTTAACCAACAAGAGAGATGGGTGGATCTAAGGAGAGATAAGTGGATCAGGGTTTCTAATCGAAGGAGATGAGTTGAGATCGAATCAAGGATCCCAATCTTCCATTATCTTCGAAAAATCCAAAATCCCACAAGCCAAGGGCAAAAAGCTATTAAAAGGGTACCGCGTTTTGCAAAGTCTGCAGAACGCGGCACTGCCGCGCTTTGAGGAAAAAGCAGCACGTGGTAGTGTCTAGTACCGCGTTTTGGGAAGATAGCAAGGCGCGGTAGTGTGTAAAAATAAAGTCCAAGGTGGGTCAAAACTTGCCAGGGTGGATTCAGCTTCAAGGTTGACTCATCATCTGTCTCTTCTGGATGGTTTAAAACAGTAGGGAAAGTGTCGTCGACTTGTTTTGTGATGGGGATGCGACACCGTGAAATATAGAGGTATAACACAAGGTGGAGACAGTATCTAATCAATGAAGATTAGTTGACACAAAGGTTCCTAGGGAAATGTGAAAGTTGGGTTACGAAAACCAATGCTTGAGTTAGATTAAGTGGACCCAAGAGTTTAAGTGCGGTTGAAAAAGATTAGGATGTGACAAGTGTTTCAACCAATGAATGAATAAGGCCACTTATTGAAGCTCAAATGAATTAGATCTAGTACCATAAAAAGACACAAGTGGGGCCCACTCCTTAAAATAGGGAAAATGGTCCAAATGGGACCCACAAGGTTGGATTAGGGGTGATATGGCACTAAGTGGGTGAGATGAGGTAGATCTATGGATCTAATACAATATATGCAACACCCACACATGGGATCTAGCTAAAAGACCACTAGCCCAAGAAGTGTGATTTACCCAAGGGAGACTAGTGCCTTGAATTTAGGGGGAAAATGGAGTCCAAACTTGACCAAAATGTAGATTGAGGTAGTTAATGCAATTATCAAGGTGGGTTTGAAAGGGCATGCCCAAATATAGGCTAGATCTCCATAGATGTAATGTTGAAAGTGCATCACCCAATGACCCAAGTGGGGCTCAACCCTCAAAATGAGGAATGGGACCCACAAGGAAAAAATCAAAGAGGTGAAGCACTAGGGGTAGGTTATCAAGGTAGATCTATCCGAATCAAGTGGGATCTCACCTACCCACATACTAGAACCTAGCAAATACCCTCCCTCGAGGAATGCGACTTCCCTTAGAGAGGCCAATGTTCCTTGGGAAATGGATCGAATGGAGGTCAATCCACACCAAACTATAGATTCGAATTGCCATGGATGCTATAGAGGTGGGTTTTCAATATTATCCCCAAAATCTTGCTAGATCCAAGTAGATCTAGAAAAATAAAAATAAAAATGAGGGTTTTGAGATCTAAGAGAGTAAATGGATAGGATAGAAGAATATCATACCTCATGGAACATACCTGGAAGATGAAGATGGAAGAGGCTTGTGACAAGGATTACTTCCCACAAAGATCAAATGCAAAAATTGATGAAGCCCTTCTTGGCAACGTTTTGCCTCCTTCAACCAAATCGGCCTCCCTATTCTTGTCAATCAAGAACACAAAGATCAATCAATAAACAAGAATGGTAGTAGATGCAAACAAAGAGATGAACAACATGAACTTGTTGGTACAAAGACAAAACAACTCCCTGTCACCCAAAACGTCCTCTTGAAGCTTGAAGGGTAGGCCTCCCCACCAATTCGCACTCCTCAAAATCGTCTTCTTTGCCTACAAAAAATGTTAGTTGAAGCTAAAATCCAAGATGGCCACCAATATTTGTTAGTGCAGAGGAAGAAGCATTTACAATCACCACAAGCATTCCAACTCCAAGATCCAAGATGCCCAAGAAAACATTTTTATTCCAAAATCCAAGAGCCAAAAACCTCTAGATGAATTTTACAATGAGGAGTTCTCCTCCTTATATAGGATAATAAGATAATAAAGACCAAAACCCTAGACCTCAAAACCACTTTTTGAAATGAGTGGTTGAGATTAAAATATCTCACAACATAATCAATGGCTAAGATGAGCCTAACATAAAATCACATGGATCACTCAAAAAGAGGGTGACATCATCCCTCAAAAAGACTAAGGAGGGTGATGTCATCCCTAAGAGGGGGCTAAAATACATGGGCCCACCTCATATGACATGGACATGACTCAAGAAGCTCATGGTGGGGATATGAGGCATCAATCCTCACTAGCTCATCCCCATGGCACAATAATATAAAATAATATGTCCAAATAATACAAATGATCAAATCTTGTCCTTAAAATCTGTGAGAGACGTGCAGTAAAAGGCCTCCTATGGCCACTGTGGACCCCACTGACTGATGCTATCTGACTAGAAGATGGGGGGTCCACCCTGGAATATTTATGTGAATACCAAATTCCAAAAACTTGCCTCAATTTCCCAAATCCTCAGTGACCCTTTTATTCCATTTTTAATCCTCCTCGAAAACCATGAAAATGCCCAAACTGAAACCCAGAGTGCCTGCGTTGTCAAACTGATCCCACCAGGCTGTCTGAAAGGGGGGTATAATGGTAAAAACAAGTGGTTGGACCACCCCCTTCCCATACAGCTCCCTAGGTGAAACTAGCCTCCAATGCCTCTACTGGATAGGCTAGGGAATCATGCCCAAAACTGGTCAACAGGTGGAAAAATGCATCTATCACTATCAGAAGTGCCCGACACTGAAATACAAGTGTCTCAAGGGATTCAGAAGACCCAAATATACTAAGAATGTGTACTCATACACCATGGGTTGACATGAAGGGTCAACTATAGGGTACACCATACCTGGACAGTGTATAATCTGATGATCTGGAAATAATAATAAAACTGTTGAACTGCATCAATCATCATCTGAATCATATGTCCACCATATGGAGTCATCAATAAGAGTATGTGGGACCATCAATCATCATCCATAAGCATACACGGACCACATCATCACGGATCCCAAGGATGACCATGTTCAAACTATGTTTGACTAGGTCAAAATATAACCAAGGACAAGATTATGACAAAGACTAAGACATGTTCCTTTAGATCATATTCACAGCTCAACTTAAATTATAAACATCATTCATTTATCATGTATATTTTTTTAATGTTATTTATGTCTTACTTGCACAACAGCTTTAATGACAGACTCACCATTGGACATGGCCTAACTGCTAGCTAAGGATGAAGGATAAGGACAAGGCTAGGCTAAAAGGGGTGACTTGACCAAACTCAACTAAATGACACTTTGGATGGGGAGAGGGGAGTTACACTCTGTGCTGGACAAAATAACAAAGGGAAGGGTTATGCCTCACAAATGGATAAGTTGTTTAGAGAGTGTTTATTCAACTTAGGCATCATGTCTACATCAAGTTGATCTAGGTTCATTAGGATCATTCATTTCATTTCATGGCCTTTTTGGCCTACATAACCCCTCGGATTTCACATGTGCTAAGAGGCACAATTAATTGTAGCTTGCATCCAGGGCATGTTTATACATATAAGGTCAACAATAAAAGATGTAACTTTTGAGTAACATTTTCTTTTTTTTACCTTTTATATACTCTTCAAGGAGTATTTTAGCAGTTCATTGCTCTTGCCATTTTACTCATGTGTGTTTAAAAACAAATTCTAGAGTTTACAGTTTCCATGGACATATTTATAAAGATTTCCAATATAGGTAGTACATGAGCTTTCAATTTTAGCCAACAACATCTCAAGTGACTAGGGGGAGTTCTGTGCAGTTCCAAACATCGGGACAACCGACTAGAATGATTTAGGCATACACTCCAACTCACCAAAGGAAATTTTTGTCACCAACTCAGAGCCAAGACACAAAAAAAACATGGATGCGGTCCAACACAGGAGTAGAAATAGGGAAGTCATCATTATCAAGAAGTCAAGAAGGAAGGTCAAAGGTGAAAGTCAAATAAGGAAGGTCATGGATGAATGGATTCAAGTGAAAATGGTGCCTAAGCTAGAAGACAAGGATGTTAGTAAAGGCCATATCTATGCTCATAGGAGGGCAATGAAACCAATGAGTTTTGTCAGGAAACCTAAGTGTGCAAGTAATAGGTCCATTTTATAATTTATAACATCATCAAGATAGTTCATTTTATTTTAAATAGTTTTTCCACATCATGAATCATATACCAAGTCAAAGCTATGAAAATGACTAAAACAACAAGGTAATAATCCAAAGTCAGTAATCAGAAGTCCATAGGTCACATCACATCAAAATAATCATATGAACCATTGCTGCAATATAATCACTGGGCACTAAACTAAAACTGTATGGAACAAAGGGTCACATCGGTCATCAAATCTAAGCTCTCAAGGCTCAGCCTTGGAACAAGCTCTAACAAAAATATGATACAATATACTACTCTGATCCATGCGTGATCACAAATAACAAGCTCATAATAGCCAATCTCTGAAAAATCCAAGCTCTGAAAAGTGCAGATATCTGCTATGCAAGAATAGTATCCCAGCTATTGTGGTGTGATAACAGGTCTCTAGCAGCTTCCTCCTCCTCCACTTGTGCGAAATTCTCTCTCTCTCACTTGTGCGAATGAGTGAGTGAGTGAATGATAAAATAAAGAGGATGATTCTCTTTATTTAAACTTTACTTTCACTTTCCTTTTACCCTAAATGGGCCGACTTCTCCTAGGAGAGTCTAATAACCCATTACAACTTAACTCCGGGCCGACCCAACTAGGGGAGTCTAATAACCCACTCAAATACAATAATAGCCTTCCTGGTGGGAGGAATGAAACCTCTCTGTTGGAAGTACAATGACATATGAATACAATATAAAATATACAAGTGAAATATCTTCCAAAGTTACAAATACACCAACACTCCCTCTTAACTAGGAAGGTATTCTCTTGACATAGTTCATCAGCACAAGTCTTCGTCATTGGATCATCATCAAAGTTGGATCATCATCAAAGTTGTATCATCATCGTCACTATGCTTCTATCTTGACCATCAAACTCCAATCTACTCATCATAGGAAGTTCTTGTTAATTTTTTACCATTAATTCAATACACTCTAGGATCTTTACTGGGAGAATAACATGTACAGTATATCAATGCATATCAAGCATATCAATCATCACAAGATGCAAACATAAGAGACAATAGACACACAGAGTTTCCGTGGGGAAAACCCTAAGGTGAAAAACCCCACAACTTCCTTAGAGATAGATAGAGCAATGATACAACCAAAGTACACAGAGATAGACTCCTCCTAGGAGTTGATCCTCCTCCTCACATGTGCGCCACTTTCCTAGTGATAGAAGTGTTAGTTCTGAAGTGATCCAAATAGAGATCGGGAGATCTCTATTTATACTTGTCCTGACTGCCCAATAAACTTATGGGGCCGACTTGTCTAGCTTAGCACAATAACCTCATGTTACATTAAATCTGATCCAACCCCTTACAAGGTGGTCTAATAACCCATTGGCAAGTTAACACACTTGCGACACTTGTCAATACAAATGACGACACTTCCGTATAGAGGAATAATACATCTCTATATGAGTACAATAAATATATATATGAAATACATTCCGAAGTTACATATACATCAACACTCCCTCTTAGCTAGGAAGGTATTTCTCGACACAGATCTGCTAGCACGAGTCTTCTTCTCTAGATCATCGTCACTGATGCATCATCCTCGAATCATCATCATAGTCATTGGTGTTGCTATCTCAATCAATCTCTGAATCTACTCGTCATAGGAAGTTCTACAGAGCCAGTCCTTTTTCATACTGGATGTAGGCCCACCACCTGCAGGTCTTCATCATCACTGGCCATACTATGGAATTCTCAGGACTTATTACGTGCGTCACAAACCCTAGCAAGAGCATCCCAGGACTTATTACGGGAACGCAACCCAACCTATCATATCTCCCAGGTCTTATATCTAACCCTCATCACAAACCCTCGAAAGAGCATCCCAGGACTTATTACGGGCACATAGCCCAACCTATTGGATCTCCCAGGTCTTACATATGATCTCCACTACAAACCCACGAAAGAGCATCCCAGGACTTATTACAGGCACACAGCCCAACCTATAGGATCTCCCAGGTCTTACATGTAGTCACCACCACAAACCCTCAAAAGAGCATCCCAGGACTTATTACGGGAACACAGCCCAACCTCTCGGATCTCCCAGGTCTTACATGTGGTCACAGGACAAACCCTCGAAAGAGCATCCCAGGACTTATTACGGGCACACAGCCCAACCTATCGGATCTCCCAGGTCTTACAAGTCCTCTTAGGGAAATGCCTTGAAAGAGCATCTGAGTCCTTTTTCATCCTGTCGAGATCTCCCAGGTCTACTTACATGCTCATCTGCAGAACCTGTCCACGGCCACAGAGTATCAACCTGATACTCACCATACATCATCCTAATGTACATGATCATACTGATCATCAACACTGCATCATCCTGGTGCATGTCATCTGGAGCAACATCCTAAATCTCATCATCCATGATCATACAATGCATCTACCTGATGCATACCAAGTATCTACCTGATACATATCATCGTACATGATCCACCTGATCATACAATGTATCCACCTGATACATACATAGATACATGATCCACCTGATCACACAATGTATCTACCTGATACATATCAACATACATGATCTACCTGATCATACAACATATCCACCTGATACATATACAGATACATAATCCAAGCATCCAACATGATGCATACATACATAAATGATCCAACTGATCATATCCATCATCCAACATGATGCATACATACATAAATGATCCAACTAATCATATCCAGCATCCAACATGATGCATACATACATAAATGCTCCAACTGATCATACAGAGCAGAAACTAAAACATCATCCTGATGCTCATCATCCAACGCTTACATCCACAGCCATGAAAGGATCCTCCTCTCACCATGCTCGGAATGGCTCCTACAAATGTGTCCATCACTTCTTCCTCAAAGTGTCATCAATCTGAAGAACACCAAGCCTCTCTCTGAAGTACTCGAACTTCACTCTGGCTAGTGGCTTCGTCGGCACATCTGCAACCTGCTCATCTATCGCAACATACAGGAGCTTCACTACTCCTCTCTGCACCATATCCCTGATATAGTGATATTTGATCTCTATGTGTTTCGACCTATTGTGGAACGCCGGGTTCTCAGACAGCTTCACACAACTCTGGTTTTCACAAAAGATACCAGTAGCCTCCAGCAGGAGATCAAATAACTCAGACAATAGCTTCCAGATCCATACTATCTCACAACTAGCCAAACAAGCTGCAACATACTCTGCTTTGGCTGTACTCAGTGCTACACAAGATTGCTTCCTGCTAAACCAAGAGATCACACCTGATCCCATACTGAAGCAGCACCCAAATGTGCTCTTCCTATCTGTAGCACTACCTTCCCAATCTGAATCAACATAACCCTGTAGGTTAAACTTTTGATTTGCATCATACTTGAGCCCATAATAAACTGTACCCTTCAGGTACCTCAAAATATGCTTTACGGCAACCAGGTGAACACTCCTCGAGTCCGTCGGGAACTAGCTCAATTTGTTCACCGCAAAGCAAATATCTAGTCTTGTGTTCGTCAGGTACATCAGGGACCCAATCATCTGACGATACATAGTGACATCAACCACCTCAAATGAAGCATCACACATAAGCTTCAGGTTTGATGCCATAGTTGTGGCCATGGCCTTGCAATCCATCATCCCGAACCTCTTCAGGATCTCTACTGCATACTTCCCTTGTCCAAGGAAGATCCCATATGCACTCTACCACACCTCCATGCCTAGAAAATAGTGCATCATCCCCAAGTCCTTCATCTCGAACTCGGAAGCAAGCTTCCTCTTGGTATCAGCAATCAAACTATCATTACCTGTAACAAACAGGTCATCCACATACAGGAGTAGTATCACAAGATTGCCTTCCTCAACCTTGTAGCAAAGGTTGGAATCCGCTTTGCTCTTGGTAAAGCCCAAACTAGATAGAAAGTTTTCCATCCTACCATAACAAGTCCTGGGAGCTTGCTTCAATCCATACAAGGCTTTCTTCAATCTGCATATATATGACTTCCTGTCATGTGTCTCAAAACCGAGTTGCTACTCCACATACAATTCCTCTTCAACTACACCATTCAAGAAAGCAGTCTTGACATCCATCTGGTGTATCTTCCATTTCATCACTACAGCCAGAGCAAGTACTGATCTGATGGAAGTGTACTTGGCTACAGGAGCAAACATTTCTTCATAATCTATTCCCTCCTTCTGAGAGAAGCCATGAACTACGAATCTTGCCTTGTATTTCTCTATGCTGCCATCTGCATCATGCTTGATCTTGTAGATCCATTTGGAAGTCACAACAGACTTCCCTTCAGGTCTTGGGACAGCATCCCAAACATCATTCTTCATTATTGATTGGTATTCTTCGACCATGGCATCCTTCCATTCTTTCTTTTCCGCTGCTTCTTCATAATTGGAAGGTTCTTTGTTCATGATATCACATAGTAAAGCAACATAGCTGGTATGAGATCTAGTTCTCTTCTTTGCTTTGTGTTTTTCTTCTGGAATGCCATATCTTTCTACATCTTGAATGAGCTCTCTAGCCCATGCAGGTTTCCTCTTGTGAGATTTATTCTCACAGGGTGGATCTACTGGTTCTTGCGGATCTTCAATTTCATGATCTGCATCTGGGATTGCTTCAGTCATAGTAGTGTCTTGAAATCTAGTTTCCTTAGGTTCTTCTTAATCTTCAACAGGTGTCTTCCTTGATTTGATGAATGTTGAGTTTTCATCAAATGTCACATCCCTACTGACATCAATCTTCTTGAACCCTGGAAAGTATATTCTGTAAGCCTTAGAGCTTTCATTGTAACCCACAAAGATACCCTTCTTTCTTAAAGGATCTAGCTTGGTCCTCTTCTCCTTTGGGACATGAGTGTATACTGGACAACCAAATATTCTGAGATGGCTGACTTCAGGTTTCTTACCAGAGAAGACCTCTTCTGGTGTCTTATTGTCCAATATCTTGTGGGGTGTTCTGTTCTACACATATACAGTTGTCCTAGCTACTTCTGCCCATAGATGCATAGGTAGATCGTGATCATGTAACATTGCCCTTGCTGCTTCCATGATTGTTCGATTCTTTCTTTCTGCAACTCCATTCTGTTGTGGATTGTAAGGAGCAGTAAACTCCCTCTTAATCCCTGAATCACTGCATAACTTCTTGAATTCACCTGAAGTGAATTCTTTACCATTGTCGGATTTGAATGTTTTGATCTTCTTATCAGTTTGGTTTTCCATCAAGGTTTTGAATTCCTTGAACTTATCAAACACTTCATCTTTGTTCTTCAAGAAGTAAACCCAAGTCTTCCTAGAGAAGTCATCAATGAAAGAGACATAGTAAACATACCCACTCAGAGAACTAGATGACATTGGACCGCATACATTAGAGTGGATAATTTCCAAGATACCTTTTGCCTTGCTTTCACTGCTTGGAAATGCCTTCTTTGTGTTCTTTCCTTTTATGCATCCTTTGCAAACACCTTCATTCTTGGTCTTGATTTTAGGAAGACCTTCTACAGCATTACTTGCAATTGGTAATGCTCTGTAGTGCATATGTGCAAGTATTCTATGCCAAAGTTCACTTGGCTCCATGGAATCATGCACCATGGCATGTTCAGGTTGTCCTTTCAATTTATACAATCCTCCCTCTTACTCTCCAATCACTACTGCATCATCAATAGTTTTACCTTTTTGCCACATTAGAACTTGGCCATCCACAAATGCAACCCTAATACCTTTTGCATCCAATGCGGATATCGGGAGTAGGTTCTTCTTGAGACCGGGTACATAAAGAACCTCTTTCATCTTCAAAGACTTTCCAAGATCTAGGTTGTAGGAGGCTTCACCACTAACTTTGATAGGGTTTTGATAGTCATCCCCCAAGTTTCACTTTATGGGGTGATTCATGTTCAGATAGATTTACAAAAGATTATTTAAACCCAATCATGTGTTTGGAATCCCCACTGTCAATAAGCCAATCATTACAACCATGATAAATAGTACCTGTGAGAGCAAAGATTAGAACATACTCTTCTTCGCTTGATGAGTCATCATCATCACTTTCTGCTCTAGCCTTCTTCTTTGGAGGTTCATCATCCTCAGTAGCATGAGCATGATATCTTCTTTTGTTTTTCTTCTTCTTCTTGTTGAAGTTGTTGTTGTATTTCTTCTTCTTGAGACAATGTGAAGCAAAGTGTCCCTTCTCATTGCAATTGAAGCATCTGAGATCTTTCTTATCCTTATGATAGTGGTGGTGTGAAGTTTTTCTGAAGTGGGATGGCTCCCTCTTGGACTTCCCTTTCTTGGTGTGAGCTGTGAGAGCTTGATCTTCATTCCCCATCTTTTCTTCTCGTGCCAAAAGCCTTTCTTCTTCTTGAGAGCATTCCTCCCATAGTCTACTGAAAGAGATCAATTTCTTTCTTGCACAGATTCCTTGAATAAAAGAGTCCCATGACCTAGGTAGGCCATTTAGAGTAGTCATAACCACTTCACCATTATCTACTATTTCATCAACAGCTTCAAGTTGTTTCTTGATCTGAGAGACCTTGGAGAAATAAGATTGAATGGTCTCTCCATTCAACAACTTGACCCCTTTCAATTGGTTCCGCAGAGTCATTCAACAAGAAACCCTGGTTTCCGCCACTGCACAATGTCTTCTTCTCAGGTTAGCTTTGATACCATGTTAATTTTTTAGCATTAATTCAATATACTCTAGGATATTTACTGAGAGAATAACATGTACAGTATATCAATGCATATCAAACATATCAAGTATATCAATCATCACAAGATGCAAACATAAGAGACAATAGACACACAGAGTTTCCATGGGGAAAACCCTAAGGTGAAAAACCCCACAACTTCCTCAGAGATAGATAGAGCAATGATACAACCAAAGTACACAGAGATAGACTCCTCCTAGCAGCTGATCCTCCTCCTCACATGTGTTCCACTTTCTGAGTGATAGAAGTGTGAGTTCTGAAGTGATCCAAATAGAGATCAGGAGATCTCTTTCTATAGTTGTCTTTACTGCCCAATAAACTTATGGGGCCGACTTGTCTAGCTTAGCACAATAACCTCATGTTACATTAAATCCAGACCGACCCCTTACAAGGTGGTCTAATAACCCATCGGCAATTTAACACACTTGCGACACTTGTCAATACAAATGACGACACTTTCGTATAGAGGAATAATACATCTCTATAGGAGTACAATAAATATATATATGAAATACATTCTGAAGTTACATATACATCAACAGTTCTACAGAGCCAGTCCTTTTTCATGCTGTATGTAGGCCTAGCCTTCATGTAGGTCTTCATCATCTCTGCGAGCAAGCCATCAAGTAGGTACATATCAGGACTTATTATATACTTCTAGAAAACCTGCAATATCTCCCAGGATTGATTATATGCTACTGTAAAACCTGAAGGAGCGTCCCAGGACTGATTATATGCCACTTGCAAAACTTGCAAGATCTCCCAGGACTGATTATATGCCACTGCAAAACCTATGTACCCTACTGTCACCTCATCATCTTCAGAACATATCATCGTCAACGGAGCACAACCCAGATGCACATAACACATCGCTTGCATCAACCGACATGGGAGGACTTTCCTACCACCATTTGGGAAAGGCTCAACACTTACATCAATGCACATGGGAGGACAAACCTACCACCATGTCGGAAAGGCTCTGCACTTACATCAATGCACATGGGAGGACCAACCTACCACCATGTCGAAAAGGAAATACACTTACATCAACGCACATGGGAGGACCAACCTACCACCATGTCGAAAAGTCACGGCAATTACATCAACAACCATGGGAGGACCAACCTACCACCATGTCTGAAAAGCCTGACTATTACATCAATGACCATGGGAGGACCAACCTACCACCGTGTCAGAAAATCCCATGTGCATCTACGTCTTTCGGACTCATCACTTCCCCTTGGAAGGAACCTCGATCTGAAGTACACCAAGCTTCTCTCTAAAGTATTCAAACTTCACTCTGGCCAACGGATTGGTCAATACATCAGCCTTCTGGTCATCCGTTGCAACATATTGGAGCCTCACTGCTCCTCTCTGCACCATATCCCTGATATAGTGATACTTGATCTCAATGTGCTTCGACTTGTCATGGAACACCGGGTTCTCAGACAAATTCACACAACTCTAGCTGTCGGAATATATACAAGTCGCATCCAACTGGAGATCAAACAAATCAGACAGTAGCTTCCTCAGCCATACTGCCTCACAACTAGCCGAACAAGTTGTGACATACTCTGCTTTGGTTGTACTCAATGCCACGCAGGACTGCTTCCTGCTAAACTAAGAGATCACACCTGATCCCATGTTGAAACTGCATCCCGAGGTGCTCTTCCAATAAATAGCACTACTTGCCCAATTTGAATCAACATAACCCTCTAATTTAATCTTCTGATTCACATCATACTTGATCCCATAATCCACCGTACCCTTCATGTACCTCAAAATATGCTTTGCAGCAATAAAGTTAACATGTCTCGGATCTGTCAGGAACTGGCTCAATGTATTCATAGCAAAGCAAATATCGGGTCTCATATTCATCAGGTACATCAAGGACCCAATCATCTGACGATACATCGTGGCATCAATCGACTCTGATGAAGCATCACTCAATAAATTCAGGTTCGATGCCATAGGTGTGGCTATGGCCTTGTAGTCCATCATCCTGAACCTCTTCAGGATCTCTACTGCATACTTCCCTTTCCCAAGGAAGAATCCATCCACACTTTTCCACACCTCCATGCCTAGAAAATAGTACATCATACCCATGTCCTTCATCTCGAACTTGGCATCAAAATTCCTCTTCATGTCAGCAATCAACTTATCCCCACCTGTCACAAACAGGTCATCTACATACAGTAGGAGTATCACTGGGTTCCCTTCCTCGACCTTGTAGTAAAGGTTGGAATTTGCTTTACTCTTGGTAAATCCAAACTGGTCAGGCAGCTGTCTATCCTCCCGTACCATGTCCTGGCTGCCTGCTTCAAACCATACAAGGCTTTCTTCAGTTTGCACATGTGAGTCTCCCTATCATGTGTCTCAAACCCGAGTGGCTGCTCCACATAAACTTCCTCTTCCACTACACCATTCAAGAACGTTGTCTTGACATCCATCTAGTGTATCTTCCATTTAATCACTACAGCCAGAGCAAGTATTGTTCTGATGAAAGTGTACCTGGATACATGTGCAAATGTCTCCTCATAGTCTATCCCTTCTTTCTGGGAGAAGCCACATGCCACAAATCTTGCCTTGTATTTCTCTATGCTTCTATCTGCAGCATGCTTGATCTTGTAGATCCACTTGGAAGTCACCACAGACTTCCCTTTTGGTCTCGGGACCACATCTGAGGCATCATTCTTCATGATCGACTGGTATTCCTCAATCATGGCATCCTTCCATTCCTTTCTTTCTGCCGCTTCTTCATAGTTGGAAGGTTCCATGTCAATGATGTCACATAGCATGGCTACATAACTGGTGTATGGCCTCGGTCTCTTGCTTTCTCTATGCATTCCTTCAGAAGCGCCATATCTTTCTGTATCTTGAATTACCTCTCGTAGGAATGTTGGTTTCCTCTTATAGGAATTCTTCTCACGGGGTGGATCTACAGGTTCCTGTGGATCTTCTATCTCATGGTCTTCTTCTGGATTTACTTCATTCATTGTTGTATCTCGGATCCTGGGTGCTTCTGGTTCTTCAATGTCTTCAACATGTAGATTTCTTGATCTTCGTTGCTTGTTCTTCGAAACAAATCTCTCTTGTAGGTGATGGTACATGTTCTTTCCTACAAGACAAGTTCAATTGCATGATTAGAAACATCTCATAGTTTTCAGAGCAAATTCTTACACATAAAGACATATGTCATACAGTCATGCAATTATATTAGCCAATGCTTCAATACAACATTCATCCATATCCTGTAACTTTCTAGATGCCTTCCATCTATACGAGAACATTGTTAAGAGTGTGCACTACTCCCAACATGTCAGCGAAAAGGTTTCATATTGTTATGTAGAATTTTGTCCTACGGATAAGCCAAAACTCTCTTAACTTTAAAGCAGACTTTAAACTAACTCTAAAGCAAGAAACAAGTCAAAACAAATGCTACCTTGAAATTCCTGAATTGACTTTTACAGCAAGATTAAATGTATTTAGAAATAATGAGAGATGAGACACACCTTCCAACTGATGTTTGTCCCGCTTCTAGCTCTAGATCCAAAGCTCCAATGTAGAACCTGTTAAGATTAATCAAAGAACAAACATGCAAACTTCCAAATACCTTGAATGTAAAGGTTAGATTCAAATCCAGATTAGATACACTTCATGCTAAGAACTTATACTAAAACACATGAAATGGGAAAGACAAGACAAGTTATCTTATTACAACTTGAAGAATGCTTACATAGGTTGTTTGATGTCCAAGCCAATCCTTCAGCTCCAAGTGCCTTCTCCTCTAGCTATCTCCACAATGCTGCAAGATCATAAGTTTGGTACTTCAAGAGTCCTCTCTCTTCCCCATGGAATGCCTCTCTTTTATAGTGTATGGTAGGGTTAGCCAACAAGAGAGATAGGTGGATCTAGGGAGAGATAAGTGGATCAAGGTTTCTAATCATAGAAAGTGAGTTAGGATCGAATCAGGGACCCCAATCTTCCACTATCTTCGAAAATCCAAAATCCCACAAACCATGGAAAAAAGGCTAATAAAAGAGTACCGCGTCCTGTAGTCTTAGCACAACGCGGTACTACCCGCGTTCTGTGGAAACATCATAGCGCGGTAGTGTGGAGTACCGCGCTCAGATAAATGAGTAAGGCGCGGTAGTGTAAGTAAATAAAGTTAAATAAAGTCTTAGCTGGGTCAGAACTTGTCAGGGTAGATTTACCTTCAAGGTTCATTCATCTTCTGGGTGGTTCAAACAGAAGGGGAAGTGTCGTCAACTCTGTTTGTGGTGGAGATGCGACACTGTGGAATATAGAGGTATAACAGATGCCCCCTAAAGTGTGAGGTCAGAAGGGACTGATGGCCGAAAGACTTTACGAATATAATGTGCAGAGATAGCATCGAGGAGAGTGACAAGGAGCTGAAACAGAAGCAAAGTGTTAGATATACCACCGAGGCGGGCATCCCCATGCTCGAAAACAAATGACTCAAAGCATGGCTGCCGACCAATACATTGTAGATCCATGAGTACTGAGATGATATAGACTATGGACAGACCATGGCTACTATGAACAAGTGTAGATCCATGAGACAATAATGACACAGCCACAACCAATACAATAAGTGGATCTGTGTGACAATACAAAGGATATCTCCATCGCAACCTGGACGCGATCAAGATGCTGAGGTGCACCCAGGGTCTCCTATCTGATCGTACAAGATACGAATCTAACCATGTGATTACAAGGTGTTGAAGTTGAACATGGTAGAAACCATTTGATTACCGGTCAATGATGTGGACCGTTAACAAATGCGAGGGAGATCACCAATGATGACGATGATTCCCAAGGTATCAATGGTACATCTCAATGAAATGCAAATAAATGAGTTGATGTCAAGCATCCGAGAGATCGCTTGATCAGAGGTCAATGATGTGAACCTACTGTCAAACACAAGGAAACCTGCCATTGAGGCATGCAGGTACCAAGGTACTAATGGTTGATTCCTAAGTCTAATTCCCGGATAGTGATTTGGTGTCGACAGGAATAGACTCGTCGAAGGTGGGCCATGATGTTTCCCACATCATCGACACGAAATCGGTACGAACGATAAGATGATGAAACAATGGAGTATGTACTGACACAGCGGAGGCCTGACACAATGAATGACTCGAAACAATGCAACCCTTTGAACATATAATGGCATGTAACAGGACTTGGCCGCAGGGATTATTGACAAATAGAGGATAGACACCGGATGAGTAGGCTCGTGGCCAGGGAGACGACTCATGACGATGACCATAACTCAGTGAAAAATGGATACCCAATATAGACAAGAGACGGACACATGCCATGTTCAAAGGTAATGACTGACAAGCTGCCATAAATAAACTTGACTCACCCCCCCCATATTTCCCTGACATGATAGACGAGTACCTCTTTCTTGTTTTGTGAGCTTGAAGAGGATAACAGATGCTCGGTGTAGCTCATCTCATGGATGAGTCCAATCTCACATGTTTTACGAACCTGAGAAAGGAGGGGTTCATCCCAAAGTGGGTCCTTCGATGTTAACATTTTAACGAGTCCAAGGAAGGAAAACTCGGTAGTTTTTCATATTTAGAGAGCCTGAAAAACTTAAAGGAAGCTCCATAATGTACCTTTTCGTAAAATTTAGTCCCTCGATCCCGAAAAAGTGTAAAACAATTCCCGAGAGAACTCTCCCAGCCGAGATTGACTGAGGTATACCTTTCTCGTAAATAGTCTAGACGGGCCGAAAAAGGGGTAACCTATCACCGAATAGACGACCTTTCAAATACTTTTACAAGTGTGAAAGAGTCAAGATCACTTGGCAATCTTTTCAATTTTAAGGAGTCTAAAAAGAGCTTAACTATGGACTCCTATGGTCTTTTTCGTAATTTTTGAATATTCTGGTCCGAAAAAAGGATAAAATACAACCAGGATAATACTTTCCTCATTGTTTAACAAGCATGAGTAAAGCTGACCGTACTCAACACCATTTACTTGAGTTTGACAAGCACGACACGGGTGTAAAAGAGCTTGGAATCTTTTTCAAGTTTTAAATCCAGAGCACGAAAAAGATAAAGTGGGCTCAAAAAATGAAGGTCAGATTATGAATAAACACCAGTGTGAATGTATCGCGTTTTTACCGAGGATCCTGTCAATAAATGCTCAAAAACTGGACATTAGCAATGCGAAAAAGGTTTTATTTTAACCATTTAAAATAACAATTAAAAAATATGTGAAAAATGTTATATAAGGAATAGTTAAAAATAGAAATTACTATTCATTTGTGTTTTTACCCAAAGAGGATATTTTCACCTATTTAGGAGCAATACTTCAAGGATCCATATCAGGATTTCTAGGACACCATTTCGACAACCGTCTGCGCCAGGTAAGAGTTCTTGAGCCCCTCTTTCATTTCATGTAGGAATTATTTGCCTTCACCAGGAAAAAATTGATTTTTGGGCAAGCCCTATTGGGCAAAAATCGCCCTTCACACTACCGCGTGGGGGCTCTATCGAAAAATGCGGTACTATCTAACAGTATCGCGCTAGAGCTCCAAACAGAGGCGCAGTAGTGTAGAGTGCCGCGCGGTGGAATGTCCCTCAGGCGCGGTAAAGGCAAATTTTTAGTTCAAGAAATCAAATTTTCTCCAAATTTCTGCTGGAACTAAGTTGCTAAATAGTTACTAATTATCTTCCTTGACCTTTTGCAGGAGTTTGCAACTTATTTGAAGCAAAATGGTAAGCTGGAAAGAAAGAGAGCACGAAGTGGATGATTTTGCGGCCGAAAATGACTTACCAACCGTGACCGCATTGCGAGAATGTGGTTTGTTAAAGTTCTTTAAAACCAAAGGGATCCGTCAACAACCCAAGCTTCTCACTCATCTCATCCAATTGTGGGACCCTGACACTCGAGTTTTCCGATTGGGAGAGCATGTCCTCGAAATCCAAGTTGAGGATATTTATTTCCTCACAGGTCTTTCGAAAAGAGGGGCCCGGGTGAACTTTACTGGATACTCAGCCTCAGAATCAAGTACAGATGACTTGATTGCTCGATATTTCCATCAGGGTTCAAGTAAGAAAAGTGGGAAGGTGGCCATAAAGGAGGTTATAGAACTTCCTGTAAAAACTGTACTGTTCACTATCACGCGTGCAGCAGGAAGTGTGAGTCCGCATCAGGCATCTCGCACACAAGTGAATCTCGCAGCAGAGTGTATGGGAGGAGCAGTATTTAACTGGTGTGAGGCGGTGTTGTCCAATCTGAAAGAACAAGTGCACAAGTGTAGGGTTGGAAAGAATTCCCAATTCGGCTATGGGAGCATCCTGGTCACCTTCTTTCTGGCGAGGGTGCCACTGTTGCGCCCGCAGATATCTAGGCCCCTCCGTCCACCTACTGAGCCATGGATGGCTCAATGGAGTGATTATGCTGGACGTCTCGGGGGACCTCAGCGCTTAGCCTTCGATGAGGATTTATTTTCCTGGCTCGAGGAGCAGATAGTTATGATTGATGACTATCCCTACTCCGGGGTAGATTTTCGTGAGGACATCGACTTGGCACTTGCCTGAGGATGATGATTGGGACAATTCTGGTATGACGTTCATGGATATGTATTTTTTCCTTTTTGAATATTTAATTTTTATTACTTTTTTTGAATGTGTAAAAGATGTCTAATGTATGTTCGCATGCATGTTGCAGACCGTGGACCATAGAGACCAGCTGGGTACTCGCCACTACGTCGTGGTGGTGTTGACCGTCAAGCCGTTCTTGACGAGGAGGAGGATGAAGACAAGGTAGGAGGCGTTTGGGACATTGAGAGTAACTTGCAGGGATTGACTCATGGTATCCCTGCTATGAGGATGGATGACGTCCCTTACCACCTCCAGCGGCATACTGTAGGTGTGCCTGGTCGTATCAGTCGGCTTCTTCGCAAGGTGGTTCGAGCTGTAGTATGTTACCACCAGCAATGGGAGGAGTCCGATGAGGGACATGATAGGTCTCCTAGGTCTCCATAGATGGTCTCTTGATCTTTTTGCGGCATGTTCACGATATGTAGGCTTTGAGAGCCAAATTTTGTATATGGGATTTGGTCCCAAATTTTGTCTTTGACACAAACTTTATGTATTTTGGAAAAAAAAAACACTTTTATATACAGTGATATGGACCTATTTATGATCTAAATATTTACAATGACTTGTGCATTTTATTTTTTATGATATGTTTAGGTATGGGCAAGATGCCAATCCAAAATGTAATTAGCCAATGAATCAACTATATAATTGAATTCTCTCGGTATGTGATGATATGTAATAAAATTAAATGATCGTTACAAGAGGCGTACTCTCCGAAATAAACGAAGTAGCGTAGGATCGCGAACTGTGTAAACACGGTTTAGATGAGAAACCATGAGTTGGGAGTCTAAAAAGACTGATATAGAGTCAATCCCAAGTGAAGCAACCTCTGTCAAGAGACCAATGACTGCATGGTACTCCGCGATATTGTTGGTTGCAGGACCTAAACAATTGGCTCCTGAAGAAATCAACTCGCCAGTGGGGGAATAGATTACCCATGCTGCGGAAGCGAGATTCCGGGTATGTCGTCTTGCACCGTCGACGAATCCAAAGTAGGCAGACATCTGCACATAAAGTCACGAGTCAAAGTAAGAGTGGATACATGAGTTCCATGCGCACACCAAAAAGAAAGAAAAAGCAAACTAAGTACATTATGTACAACAAGTAACCCGCATAGGGTATCCTCATTCGTAGAAACGTTTGAGGTATAGCCCGTTGCGGGGCCGTGCCAATGGCGTACCATCACAATCGATTAGTTCATAGGCTCCTTTTTCTAAGACACGTTTTACAATGAAGGGTCTGTACCACATAGATTCGAGTTTACCTTTTCCGAGCTTATCATGCATCTGATCATATGTAAGTACGAGGTCACCCTCATTGAAGATCCGAGGTTGAACAGATTTGTCGTATTGAGCTTTGACGCATTTTTTGTGAGCTTCATTAGCCAAAGCAGCGTCGCGACGGGTTTCATCTAGCTTAGCTAGGTATAGAAACCGTTCCTCTTCGGAAGTAGTGTGTGGAAGTAGCTCTATGGCTATCTTGAGTGATGGAATTTCACATTCAATCGGTAGAATGGATTCTAGGCCATACACCAGTTGGAATGGTGTAAACCCAGTAGCACTTTTCACTGAGGTTCGGTATGCCCACAGTGCCGAGAACAGAGCTGAGTGCCAGTTAGATTTCTGGGTATCCACAATGCACTGAATCATTCGTTTCAGGACTTTGTTAATGGCTTCAACTTGGCCATTAGCTTGTGGGTAATATGGGGTTGAGTTTTCATGGCGAAAACCCAGCTTGGCACTTAGTTCTTCGATCATATGGTTCCTAAAATGGGAACCATGATCAATCACAATAGACTGTGGGACACCGAATCTAGCTATAATGTGATTGAATATGAACTGCGCTGCTGTTTTTCCATCCTCAGCATACGTAGGCATCGCTTCAGCCCATTTTGTAAAATAGTCGACAGCTACTATGACATAGCTATGCCCCCCGGCTGAAGTGGGCTTACAGTGCATGAAATCGATACCCCATTTGGAAAAGGGGCCGACGGCAATGACAGGATGGAGTGGAGCAGGATGCGAGCATGTTTTGCTATGAAAGAATTGACATGGTGGACACTTCTTGACTGTTTCAATGCAGTCTTTGAAAATTGAGGGCCAGAAGTATCCTGCTCGCAGTATTTTCTGGGCCGTAGCCATCCCAGAGAGATGACCACCACATGCTCTAACGTGGCAGTCATTAAGAACATGTTCTGCCTCATCTAAGGTCAAACAACGTCGAAGGACGGTGTCGACACCACGCCGATAAAGAGTATCGTTAACTATGAGGTAATATTTTGCGTGATGTCGGATGCGTCGCCGTTCGTCGCGAGTGAGGTCGGGACAGAAGCGTTGGGTTTGGAGATATAAAAGAATATCCCCGTACCATGGATCAGACGTTCTAATGAGGAACAATGATTCATCAGGAAGAGAATCAATGGGCTCGGATTGCTCAATAGCACGAGGCAAGTTACAAATTAACTCCGCGAAGACCAAAGACTTCTTGGACTTAGCCTTGACAAACTCCAAGTCAAACTCTTGAAGGATGACAATCCAACGAGAGTATTTGCCCCCAAGCACCTGACGTGTGAGGATGTAATACATTGGGTTGAAGGTGGCTATAACAGTGGTCCGGCGGAGTAAGATGTAATGGCAGAATCTTTGGACAGCAAATACTGTTGCCAGAGCTAGTTTTTCAACATGTGAATAGTGGGTTTCGGAGTCAAGAAGACTCTTACTGAGATAGTATACCACATCTTCTAAGCCATTTTTGTCTTCCTGGACCAGCACCATACCAATGGTGGAAATCGAGGTTGCGAGATAAAGAATGTAGTCCCGTGTGTAATCGGGGGGTTGAATCACAGGATCTTTGGTTAAGGCTGCCTTTAGATTGTCAAAGGAGCATTGGGCTTCGTCATCCCAGATGAAGGGAACATTCTTCTTGAGAAGCCGCATGTAGCCTTTTGTTATCTCGGACAGATTGCAGATAAAACGGCGTAGAAAGTTTGCATGCCCTTGCAAACATTGAAGTTCTGGAATATTGGTGGGTGAGGGCAGGGCTAAGATAGCTGCTACCTTTGCAGGATCTAAGCGTATCCCATTTTTGGAGACTATGAAGCCCAATAGTTTCCCGTCTTCTACACAGAAGACGCACTTATGCGGGTTCAAACATATATTGTAGCGACGGCACCTTTCGAAAATGGCGCTTAAGTGGTCTGGATGGTCTTCCCGAGTTCGAGAGTGAGCGGCAAGGTCATCAAGATATGGTTCTACAATATGTTTGATGTCATGAAATGCGTAGGACATCGCCCGTTGGAAAGTTGCCCCGGCATTTTTCAGGCCAAAAGGTAACTTTCGATATGCAAAGATCCCCCAAGGGAAGATAAAGGTCGTTTTGTGCTGGTCGGCTGGGAGGATATCGATCTGATTGTATCCAGAGAAGCCATCCATAAATTAAAAGATGACACTCCTGGCATAGTTATCGATGATCTGGTCGATAAACGGAGTTGGGTAGTTGTCCTTTGGACAAGCCTTGTTCAAATCACGGTAATCAACACAGAACCTAATCGTTCCCTGTTTCTTGGCTACAGGAACGATGTTGGATACCCATTCTGTCAACGAGACAGGATAGATAAAACCAGCACGCAAAATTTTTTCAACTTTTGCTTTAATGACGGCTGCCTTACGAGGATGGATGGGTCGAAGCTTTTGCCGAACAGGTCGGGCGCTAGGGAAAGTTGGGATTTCATGGACCACGATCGAGGGGTCTATCCCTGGCATTTCTTCATAACTCCAAGCGAAAACATCGCGAAATTTTTTGAAGTAGGCACTATAGAACTCTATTTCGAGGGGAGTACATCTTTTTCCGATGTGTACGTTTTCCACGATACCAGGATTCACTGAAATATCGATGGGAGTGGTTGCCATAAGATTGGCCAAGTTTCCTTCTGAAAATACTTCGTCGAGGGAAGTGGGGAACTTGGTTTGAACCATCCCAAGTGAAGTGCTGGGTTTTGTATCAAGCTCAAGTGGCTGAATAGTGGGGAATGAAGATCGATGATGAAAATCTCCCCATGGTGGCTCATCACCGCACATAACCTCCATAATTGATTCGTCGGTGGGAAAAATCAAATTGAGAGGATCGAAAAGTGGTGGGTATGGATGAGTTTCAGCCGAGAGCTGTGCCACGGTGTGATCAGTAGAACAGTCGACCCAATCGGTGGCTGATTGGATCGCGTTGTATGCTGCGAGGTTTCTGTTCAGAGGCATAGAGTTGCTGTAGTCTTCAATCTGAGAGGGACTCGGAATCACCCATGAATCATTGGACGGGGTGGTACTCGATGAAATCATGCTAATTGGTTGAACATGGATTCCCAGCTCTGGAAAAACTCCGATAAGGGATGAATCCTTCATGAGACCAACACCGACGTCTTGGAACCGGTACCGAGGTTGATCCAATAACGGAACGGTGTTGGCGGAGTTTGGATGGGAGTCTGGAATGCAGTAATCCAATTGATCAATAGTGACAATTTTCCCTTCATGAGGAAATTGCACAATCCGGAAGACTGTAGATGCTATGGCGGTCATGGCATAAAACCAGTTCCGTCCAAGGAGGAGATTGTAGTCCAATGGTGCATATACAACTTCAACGTGTACGGATACTATTTTTCCCCCCAGTTCAACACCAATTGAGGGAATGAGTCCATAAGGTTGAAAACCGTGTCCATCAAACGCCCTGAGAGTAGTAGGAGAAGTGGTGACCTCGGGTGAGCCTAAGGCTCTCCAACAGTTCAAAGACATGATCGACGTGGAAGCACCTTCGTCTAATACAATGCGATGGATGGTATTTCCATGGATTTTTGTATGTACTTGGAAGGCTAACTGATGAGAAAGCCTAGGTTTGGCATGCTCCAAGTTAAACATGATGGAGTTTGAAGTATCTGGGTCCATTGCCCCCAGTGCTGAAAGTAGGGTTCTACGCTGCGTGGGGCAGTGTTGGAGAACCTCGAGAGTCGACATGGCGCAAGGTGCTTGGGCCAAATCCTCAACAATGTTGTAGTTTTGGGCAGCTCGCGCATTTGGATTAAATGTCTCCTTTCATATGGTGCCCTTGGGTGGGCGTAGCACTATGTCCATCAGCGATCTCTCGATATGGAGATGACCGTTAGGGGGGGGAATAGGAATCGGATCTTCAACGGGAGATTTTCCTTTGGCTATCTCCGATTGTTTGTTTGAACTTGGAGGGTTGTCATACGTCTTTGAATGAGTGGTGATATGAACCTCTTCGTTACTAGTCATCAGGATTTCGCGGTTTGTGGACGTCTCTCTGCAGGTGGGATTGGTCGGGTTGCCCCCTTGTGGGGATTCTTGGGAAACCATTTGCTGTTGCTGTTGGGGGAAAGGGTCAGTTAACACTGCCGGGAGAGAGGATCCTTTAACGAACTTGTTGACCTTGTCCTTGTAGGGACAGTCACGTGTATAATGATCATCTTGACAAATCAAGCAGGGAAACTTAGATTTCCAATGTGGTTTCTGGTCATTCTGGGTGGGTTGTGGCTTGGGGTTCTCCTGCTGGTTTTTCTTGGGTTTACCATGATTGTTTTTCTTCTTTCCCCCGGATGGTTGTGACGTAGATTGGATTGCGTTCACTTCGGAGGAAATAGCAGGAGAAGTAGTTGTTTTTGAAACAGCCTGGGTAAAAGCGGGGGAAGCAGAAGCTTGTTGTCCCTTCGAGTTAGTAGTAGGCTGCATCTTGACTGAACCGACAATACCATCAATGGGGGGTTCAGTGGTAGGCTTCATTGGATCAGTGTGAACGCGGGAGGCATGTGGAAGAAGTTCATGTAAAGTACCGGATTGAGTGTATACCAAATCCATGTACTGGGCTGCCGAGATGGCTTGTTCTTCTGTAACCGGTCCGCGCATAGCGATATCTCTGGCTATGGGAGGAAAAAAGGATTTTGTAAACCAATCAGCAAGTAGCTGATCCGGAATAGGTGCCTTTATTATCCTACGGCGTCGTCGCCACTCATGGATGTGATCCGAAATATGTGTAGAAGTGGTTTGACGTAGTGAAGTTAACAGTTCTGTTCCAGTCTCATACTGGATGGGGAGCTGGAAATGAGTCAGAAACTGCATAGCCAAAGTGTTGAAATCACGAAAAGAGTGTTGTGGCAGCTCGATGTACCATTTTGCTGCCGTTCTGGTAAGCGTACGTTGGAAGAGATGAAGTCGGATGGAATCATCCATCAAGGAGTTGGATGAACACCAAAGATGGAAGGTCATCACGTGGTTCTTAGGGTCTTCCCTGGGCTTAGCATCGAACTTGGGAATGTCCGATGGTAGTTTGGCTGGAATAGGTGGCCAATGAGGTTCATGCCATATAGGATCGTTGATAAGCCTCGACAAATCAGGTAATTCAAGTGTGGCCAAAAAGGGAAGTTGACGGTTGGTCTGCGGGTATGAGTAATAACCATGTGGTGTAGAGAACCCTGGAGGGCCCTGCATAGCATACTGTTGTGTGTTATACCCATATGTGTTTCCCGCGGGATACTGCTGGAAGTTCTGCGGATAGTAAGCCATCTGGTTAACTGGTTGATTGTAGGCAATCGGTTGGTAAGTGTTCTGCTGAGTGGGTATGGTACCCTGAGGTTGTTGATACCCAGGAATGGTTGCTGTTCCTTGTTGGGAAAAATTTCCCTGGAATTGTTGTGTTCCAGGGATGTTACCACTATACTGTGTAAGTGGAGGGTTTCCCATGGCAAGGGGGGTGGCTGCGACGGTGGTGTCCATGGAAGGCTCGTTCCTTCTTGAGGAGCGAGTGGAAATTGAAGTGATGGGTTCCATGGAGTTGTAGCAGCTGAAGGGTAAGGGAAGCCAGAATTCAAGTTGGGGGAAATCTGAGATTGCCCCCCAGCTTGGTTCCAGTTTCCAAAAAGTGAGTACCCCCCACTCTGTGGGATTTGAGGATCCCAATAAGGAAACATGCCTGACAGGGGAGGTTGAGAATGAGGTCCGGTTGGAATACCGGAATAAGGTTGCCCGGTGCCAGGTGTGCTGTACATACCGTACTGAGCAGATGCTGTTGGTTGGGATAGTTGTTGGATAGAACCAATAGGTTGTCCACCAGCGGATGGGTTGGATGGCCCTATGAGAGTAGGTTGTTGAGTAGGAATGGAGTTCCCAACAAAAGGTTGTCCTCCAACTGGTTGGGTTGATGACCCTATGGGAGGAGGTTTCTGACCAACAATGGGGTTCCCAACAAAAAGTTCCCCCCCAGCTGGTTGGGTTGATGGCCCACCAGGGAGGGTTTGTATGTTGGAATTAGGGGCCATTGCAGTCGGTTGTCCACCTCCTGAAATAGTGTAAATGGTGGCTGAAGGTGATCCTCCGGTCGAAACGGAAGATCTAGCAGTATGACTAGGTGTTCTTCCATCGCTAGCCAAATATGATAGTGTAGATTGGCCAACGGCGCCAAAAGTACCGATTTGCGGAGGAGGTCGTCCATATCTGACAGGTGAGGATGGAGAAAAAACTGGGTTATCCCTCATAGAATGTGAACCAATAATAGGTGATGACAGCAAATGTGGGGAATTTAGCCCAGGGGTATTGGCGTCGTCCATAACCTGTTCAATGATAGGAGGACCATCGAGAACTGGGTCCGAGTTCATATCCTGAAAAAGATTTTGGGGATCCGGCGGGAACCTAGGTATAGTAAAGTCCGAAGGTCCTGAGCCGTCTGCAAAGGAGTGATGAAACTCTGTGCTAGACGGGATATTGGGAACCCTATAGTCAGAAGGATGAGAAACAGGGGGATATCTAGACGCTGTCGAAAGCATTTGCTCTGTGCTGCGTCTAAATTGTGCCGATGCTAACAGAGAGTTCGCTAGGCTAACCATACTAGACTGGATGGAAGCCATGATTTCATGTCCCGGTGGGAGGTTGGGTAGATCTAAAGTACGAGGTACGTTGCTAGAAGAACTTGTCTCCTGAGGATGAACACTGGGTGACGTAGTAATAACAGGAGGAAGTTCCGCCTGGGAAGTGATGAAGCCATAATCAGGTTCAAAAGGTGTGTCAGGGAGTCGAGTATCTTCAATGATTTCAATGTATCCGCCTGGGACTGAAATCAAGCCAGGTATGTCCTGGTCGGACCCTTCTGTGGTACCAACAGATCCATCTGTATCATCGTGAAAAGTGTCTGATGGACGGGAAGTGCTGACATCTGGTAGAAGGATGACCTCTGGTCTAGTACTTTGGGTTGTACTAGGTTCAGCTGTTGTAACTGTGTCCACTGTAACAGATAAATCTGGAATGACAGTGGGTGAGGTGACAATAGAAGTCTCAGACATGTTAGTGGTTGCAGAAGCTGCAATAGATTCTGAGACTGTGCTGTGTGTGGCAGTTACAGGCGGAACTGAAGATGTTGTACGTATCGGCGGTGGAATGTTGCCTCGACCAGCACCGCGGCTAGGAGGAGTAGGAATGCATGATGCAGGCGGACCAGAAGTCCGTGGCGGTGGTGGTGGTGGAGGGATTAGGCCCTGTGTTCTTTGTGATCTTCGTGGTTGTTCTGACATTATGACAGGAAAATGAAAATCGGGGGCAGTGTCGTAAACAAAGAACTCAAAAACTCTAATGCAGCTGAGTGTGCAGAAGAGGAGCTAGAAAAAGCAAGGCTCACAGGCCAAAAAAGTAAGCTCTAAAATCTATACTGATACAGCTGTCTCAATAAGCGAGCTGATGCAAAAAATGGCCAGAATGCCAACAAGCAGTCCCTACAAAGAAAAATGACCCTCTACTAAGATGAGATACCAAGCAAACTCCTAACTAAGAGCTGGAGACCTCAACAGGCTGTATCCTTCGCAAGGTGATGAAATCCAAGTCGAACAATACAACATGAGAGACCAATATAAGAAGGATATCCCTCTACCGAAAGGGATCCTGGGTAAAAGATCCCTAGTAGAATAGATACTAAGCTACCTCGTTCATGACATGTCGAAAAAGGTTTTGGGCACTTCAGCCTTCCGAAGAAGACATTGATCGATGTTGCCTTAGGTCTAAGTGGAGTGCGATATTCCACAGAGTCCGTCCGGTTCTCAATCTCGCGGTCGTTTAACCCCTGAAAGTTAAAAACAGTCAGGAGGCCCCTCCACAAACTAGTTGTGACCGTGTCAATAAGTACTAGAGGATTTTAGTTCCCTAAAGACAACGACTATGTCTCAGATGAAAATGACAAGGGGGAATTATTTTGATGCCTATCCCCGGTGTCTTACCTAACTACCAAATTCTTTTTATTTCCTCAAGTGAGGTTAAAGTTGGTTTGATTAGGGTGATTAATTTTAGTGGCTGTCTTACTCAATCAGGTAGTGGACGTGAAACTTGATGGTGTTATGACGACTCAAACCATGCAAATGAGAATGAATAAAAAACAAGCCTTTGTCTTCGATGAAATCTAGCTAAGGGAAAGATAGAGTTTCTTCGATCAAATATGCATGAAAATTTTCACAAGCAATCAAAGTAAAAGATTTTTCTTTTCTTTTTATAAACAAGCCAAACTGAAATGAACACTCCTTTTAATGCACTGATCCTACAATCTACAATGCTTCAACTATGAGAATTTTTGTGGCAAAATCAATGGTTCATTTCCTAATGCAAAATAATGCTGATAGACTTTTTCAAATTAAACAACAAAATTGCTCTCAAATGATAATATTTTAATTACTGAAAATGATAACAATAATGTGACTATAAAAGGTACAGGATTCAGTAACAGAGAACAGTGGTGTTGAGTTGGTTGTGGTGAAAAAATCAAGCCAATGCCATCAAACTGGAAAAATGACCCAATATGTCAAAAATGCCACTAATTCAATCAACAATCAAGCTCACAAACTGGGAAATAATCAGATCACACAGACTGTAAAATAATCAGGATGTTAACAGGCAACAGCAGAGACTACCTAAGGCAGAGAGAGACTCAGGAAACCAAGCAAGTATAAAAAATTTAAAAAAATGCAGACAATACCGCGGGTCAGGGTTTGACTAGAGCATGGCACTGTGACAGTACCACTCTGGTACGAATGAAGAGAACGCGGTACTACCACACTGGAAGCAGTTCTGAGGGCGCGGTACTGTGGCAAGGGAAGGAAAAAGCGCAAATTGAGAAGAAAAAATAAAGTTTTCAGGGTTGTTGCTAACCCAGGGGACTCAGTGATCAGACAGGGAGAAAAATACAGCGAGGAGGGGTGAATAAAGGTCAAAAAAGACCAAGATTCAAACTGGTTTGAAGTGCAATAAAACAAATCACAATCAGCAGATGAGTGACAGTGAATTGAATCAATCAAACAGAAATCAAACCCAGCGGAGTCGCCATTCTTGTTATGTAGAATTATGTCCTACGGATAAGCCAAAACTCTCTTAACTTTAAAGCAGACTTTAAACTAACTCTAAAGCAAGAAACAAGTCAAAACAAATGCTACCTTGAAATTCCTGAATTGACTTTTACAGCAAGATTAAATGTATTTAGAAATAATGAGAGATGAGACACACCTTCCAACCGATGTTTGTCCCGCTTCTAGCTCTAGATCCAAAGCTCCGATGTAGAACCTGTTAAGATTAATCAAAGAACAAACATGCAAACTTCCAAATACCTTGAATGTAAAGGTTAGATTCAAATCCAGATTAGATACACTTCATGCTAAGAACTTATACTAAAACACATGAAATGGGAAAGACAAGACAAGTTATCTTATTACAACTTGAAGAATGCTTACATAGGTTGCTTAATGTCCAAGCCAATCCTTCAGCTCCAAGTGCCTTCTCCTCTAGCTATCTCCACAATGCTGCAAGATCATAAGTTTTGTACTTCAAGAGTCCTCTCTCTTCCTCATGGAATGCCTCTCTTTTATAGTGTATGGTAGGGTTAACCAACAAGAGAGATAGGTGGATCTAGGGAGAGATAAGTGGATCAAGGTTTTTAATCACAGAAAGTGAGTTAGGATCGAATCAGGGACCCCAATCTTCCACTATCTTCGAAAATCCAAAATCCCACAAACCATGGAAAAAAGGCTAATAAAAGAGTACCGCATCCTGTAGTCTTAGCACAACGCGGGTACTACCGCGTTCTGTGGAAACATCATAGCGCGGTAGTGTGGAGTACTGCACTCAGATAAATGAGCAAGGCGCGGTAGTGTAAGTAAATAAAGTTAAATAAAGTCTCAGCTGGGTCAGAACTTGTCAGGGTAGATTTACCTTCAAGGTTCATTCATCTTTTGGGTGGTTCAAACAACAGGGGAAGTGTCGTCAACTCTGTTTGTGGTGGAGATGCGACACTGTGGAATATAGAGGTATAACACATACTAGATAAGTAGCAATGGAATGTTGTACATTGTCATAGGCCACTTACCCATCACATGCATATTAGTAGTATACTGTTCATTAATGCAAATATCCTAATATGCATAATACACAGCCTAAATCTAGGAACATAGGCATATACACCATTGAACAATATTATTTAAATAATCAGATATACAATAAATGACAATTCAAATACCTATCTTTGTTTGTTTGTTGGGTGGAATCCCTCTCAATATTTGCTTCCTTGCATGAATTACTGGAGTGTGCTCCCTCTTGATCTTTTCTTTGCTCTCGCTACTTGGAGATGCCTTCTTCACTTTCTTTGCTTCAACTGGATTTCTGAAAGTCCTTCAACTACTTTGCAATGGGTAGTGCTTTCTAGTGCACATGTGCAAGCCTCCTGTGCCATAGTTCACTTGAACCAAGGATTGTTTTGGTTGGCCCTTTAGTTTGTATAATCCTCCCTCTTTCTCTCCAATCACTACTGCATCATCTATAGTATTTCCTTTAGGCCACATAAGAACTTGGCCATCTACAAATGCAACCCTCATACCTTTTGCATCCAATGCATATATGGAGAGAAGGTTCTTCTTTAGTCCTGGTACAAATAGGACATCTTTCATCTTCAAAGACTTTCCAAAGTCTATCTTACAAGAGGCTTCACCACTTCCTTTTATAGGATACCGGTAGTCATCCCCAAGTTTCACTTTTTGGGGTGACTCATGTTTAGACAGGTTCATAAAGGATTCCTTGAATCCTGTCATATGCTTGGAATCCCCACTATCTATGAGCCAATCATTGCTACCATGTGTAACAGTTCCTGTGAGGGAAGAAATCAAAACATACTCTTCATCGCTTGAAGAATCTTCACTTTCTTCTATGGCTCTCTTCCTGGAAGGTTCATCATCCTCTGCAGTGTGAGCATGATGTCTTCTCTTGTTTTTCTTCTTCTTGTGGGAGCTGCTTTTGTTCCTCAGACAATCTCTGGAATAGTGTCCCTTCTCATCACAAGTATAACATCGAATGTCAGAAAGATCTCTCTTGGATCCTCCAAAGTTCTCCCTCTGATTTTAGTGGTGGTGTTTTCTCTTCTTGTGATGAGGATGCTCCCTCTTGTTGTTTCTCTTCCTGGTGTGTGATGTGAGAGCCTGGTCTTCATTACCCATATTTTCTTCTCGGGCTATAATTCGAGCTTCTTCCTATGAACACTCCTCCCACAACCTATTGAACGTGATGAGCTTCTTCCTAGCACAAATTCCTTGAATGAAGGAATCCCATGACCTGGGAATACCATTAAAGGTGGTCATAACTATTTCTCTATTCTCTATGTCTTCTCCCACAGATTCAAGTTGTTCTTTTATCTGAGAGACCCTTGTAAAGTAAGACTGCATGCTCTCTATATTTTGTATCTTCACATTCTTCAACTGGTTCTCCAATGTCATCTTTCGTTTTATATTCTTTCCTTCAAATAGCTTGGTCAAGGAATCGAACATCTCCTTGGGTGTCTTTAGGGATGACACATGTGGTATGAGACGGTCCTTGATAGAATTTGCAATGATCCTCTTTCCTTTGACCAATTTCTTCTTATGTAAGGCCTTAGCCTCATCTCCCTCTGGAACTGGAACCTCTTCACTTATGTAGGTGTCCAATTCATTCTCTTCTAGGATTAACCCAATCCTATACTTCCATGCTCGGAAGTTATCATCCCCTTCAAGCTTGGTGTGGTGAGACATATTTAATGAGTAGTTCAAATGGAAATAGAAAAAGATTTAGGTATTACCACTTGATTTGTTGAAACTGGATCTGGAGCTGGCTAGGGTTTGACAGAGAAACCCTAAAAATCCAAACTTGGAATTTCAAACATATGTCTAGATAGAAAGATGCCCCTTGCTGATGTGAGAAAGCTCGTATACTTGGATTTTGAAAATTCCAAAAATTAACCCCTCAAAAGTGACATGCAAGTTTTGGATCTGCACTTTCTGGTCCTTTCTGCTTTTCTGGTCCAAAAATCAAACTAGGGTTTGACAGATACTGGGGTTCTACCCAACCAAAAACTCCGATCTTGGTCTCTAAATTTCGATTTTGCTGAGGAGAGAAATCCTATGCTGAGAGCACTCCAAAATTCCACTTCTTTCAAAAGCCATAATTTCCCGCAGCAGTGACGGGCCGAAAATTGAAAATGCACAAAATCTAAATATGTTTCAATAGAAATATGCGCCTTCCTTAAGAGATTTATCCTAGCGTCCTTCCATTTATGATATGTGGAAAGAGACCCGAAAATTAAGAATCCCTAGCTTCCACAGCTACATAGTGTCTTCTTCTCAGGTTAGCTCTGATACCATGTTAGTTTTTCACAATTTAATTCAATATGATCTAGGATCTTATCTGAGAGAACAACATGCACAACATATCAAACATAAGAGACAAGAGACACAAAGCATTTCACCGGGGAAACCATAAAGGAGAAAACCCCAAAACTCCAAAACAAAGAGATGGTCTCCAGCATCTTCCTCCTCCTCCACTTGTGCGAACTTCTCCCTCTCTCACTTGTGAGAATGAGTGAGTGAGTGAATGATAAAATAGAGAGGATGCTCCTCTCTATTTATACTTTACTTTCACTTTCCTTTTACCCTAACTGGGCCTACTTCTCCTAGGAGAGTCTAATAACCCATTACAACTTAACTCTGGGCCGACCCCACTAGGGGAGTCTAATAACCCACTCAAATACAATAATATCCTTCCCGATCGGAGGAATGAAACCTCTCCATCAGAAGTACAATGACATATGAATACAATATACAATATACAAGTGAAATACCTTCCAAAGATACAAATACATCAACAAGTTTTGTCACCAACTTAGAGCCGAGAAACAAAACAAACATGGGTGCAATCCAACACAGCAGTAGAAAAGGGGAAGTCCTCCATATCAATAGTCAAAAAGAAAATCAAGGTGAAAGCCAAAAATAGGTAAGGTCGTGGATGGATGGAGTCAAGTGAATATAAAGCCTAATCTAGCAGACATAAATGTCATGAAAGACCATGTTCATGCTCAAACGAGGGTAGTGAAACCAATGGGTATAGTTAGTGAACCTTTAAGTGCAAGTAATACATCCAATTCATTATTTAAATACAACCACGATATTTCATTTCATTTATTAAATAATGCTGCCACATCATGATTTATATACCAATTCAATGCCATGAAGATGGCTAAAACAAAAAGATAATAATCCATGATAACAATCATAAGTCTAAGGGTCATATCACTGCATATAAATAATCATCGTCTAGAACCAATGAAACACTGCTGCAAAAATAATACATTTGGAACTCTGGGAACTGAACTGAAACTGTATGGAACAAAAGGTCATATTGGTCATCAAATCCAAGCTCTCAAGGCTCATCCTTGGCACAAGGTCTATACAATGTATGATATAAGCTGCTCTGATGTCTAAGTGATAATAAATGGATTTTCTCATCATAATCGATCTATGTAAAGACAAATATCTGAAAAGTGCAGATATATGCTCAACAATAATAGTAGGCCAGCTACTATGGTGTGATAACAATCCCCAATTTGAACATTTACTCAATTTGGCCAATTTTTGAACCTTGGACTAGTGAAACCCAAAACTGTCCCAAATGACCCCAAATGGTTTCAAATTGTGGAAGGAGGTACTTTGGAGGGCATATGACACTTTAATACAATCATTATACACAAAGAAACCTTTCACCCATACTTAATTAGGATGAATGTTGCAAAAAAAGGAAGTGTAGGATGTAGGAGAATGAACCAACTCACCCAAATGATCAACAAATGCAAACGTGTCATCATTTGAAGTCTCCATAAGGGTAGGATCATGCACCTCCCTCAAAATTGCAAAACTTTCCTCATAGGTTGGTTCCAAGGTAGTGGAATCATACACTTCTTCAAAAAGTGTGCAACCATTTCCAAGAGGAAACTCATGTTCCTCTTCCACAACCACAAGTGCTTAGATCTCATCAAGCTCATCTTCAAACAAATCAACCACATGCAATTTTCCATGTTTCTCATGATCCATCATGTCATGAGAATCCTCCAATCAATCTACCATTTGACAATTTGAAACATAGGAGGAAGAACAAGTATCTTGCAACCTATCATGAAGTTGCTCATTTTGCATTGTGAGCTTATGAATATCCTCATTATTATTCAAGTATGCTCCATGTAACCATTCATTAATATCAACCAAATTGTTTCTATCAGAAATCAAAGACATGAAATTACCTTCGATGTTGCACATTTCTCTTTGAATCTTCTCCATGTCTTCAAAGAAGGATGGATCCTTCAATGAAGAAACTCTCCAACAAGAATTTGACACCAATGCTTGATTGTCATGGAGTATTCTAAGGGTCTCTTGAATATTACTTTCATTCATATTTAATCACCCTTCAAGAAAAAGAGGCTCTTGTAGACAGACCTCCTCTTCTGTCCTTTCTGCTTGGACCAACTTCATTAAGCTCATGTGATGATGGGGAAGTTGATATTTATTCTTCTTCAACTGCAACAAGGCCTTCATTTTCATGCCTAATGGAACTTTTTCTTGCAGCAACACTTTCAAAATTGATCTCTATGTCACCAACATAGAGGTGTGAGCACCCATCAGTAGGTACTCCTTCACAGTTCAAGCATCCCTCAGTAGATGCTCTTTGATTCAGGTCCAAAGTAGAGTGTGTCTTAGAATGATCTTTTGTATTTTCAATGGAATCTTCTTCATGCTCATGTGATGTTTCTTCATCATTTTCAAAGTCACTTTGGAGTGACTTTCGACTCTCTTCATGTAATGCTTCTTCTTCTTTACCTATTTCAGAACTAGGTGGCTCATGGGTTTTTTGGCAGGAAGTTTGATGAGGAAATGTCACAATACTGCCGACGCTGCGACACATCGGATGAGGGCGCGGAAGGAGTATTTTGTGTTAAAGTATACCACAGTTGGCGAGTTTTGGGTCACTTGGACCACATGTTATGTAATGTTGAGTCAATTGTACCGCGGTATGCGGGTTTTTGGGTCATTTGGACCGAGTCAGTTAGGTATTGGGTCATTTGTCCATAGTATCAGTTAGTAAGTCATTTGTAAGTGGACAAACATTGTAATGGCAGAAGCCTATAAATAGATGAGAGTTGTAAGTGTTAGAGATATGGAGAATTGGGGAGAGATAAGGAGATGCATGTGTACGGAGATCTATGTTTTGCTTCTGGTTTACGACTGTGACAGTAATATAATGATGATGTTTTGGTACAATCTTTGTGCAATGTTGCGATATATGAATGTTATATTTTCTTGATGCAATGTCTTCTTACTGTTGTTGGGATGATAAATGCTACGATTAAGTAATATGTTATAACTCCATGTCGAATGTTTAAATTTTATGTTTAAGTACTGCAATAGAGTTAGTCCATACATCCACAACTCTCCTCCTCCCTCGGCGGAAACATGGTTCCGTCTGCTCTTCCTGGACGCCTTGGGTGAGACCTCATCCGCTCTGCGGGTGTTGCTGGGCGGGCTCAAACCTGCCCGGGCCGCTGCCCAGGGAGACTGTGGTATGTGTCGACAGTGAGGCGAACCCCTATCGACGGAGGCCGCGTTGGTCAACATGGTCTCCTCCTTTTCACTCAAACATATATGATTTTCTCTCCAAGGTATTTTTAAAGAAGGGCATATACCTTTCTTCAATAACTCCACATCTTCATTATTGGGCTTATATACAAATACCCAATCGACAAAGTCTTCAAAAGGAATGGAATTTTGTATATCTTCCTTTAAAGCAAGATATGCTTGATATTGTTGAGGCAAGGTTTTACATGTTACTCTCAATATTTCTAATTCATTCATAGGATTATCCTTTGGTGGTTCAGCACATTCATATTCATCATACATAGAGTCATATGAATAACCTTCATTCCTTATGAAATTGTAAGAAATGTTGCATGATGGCACCTCTTCCTCATACCATTCACATTCTTCTTCATATTGTTCATAAGTGTTGATGTATATGTAACTTAAAAATGTATTTCACATATATGTTTATTGTATTCCTATAGAGATGTTATTATTCCTCTATACGGAAGTGTCGTCATTTATATTGTAAGTGTCGTAACTTATACTTGATGGGTTATTAGACCACCTTGTTGGGGTCGGCTTTGTATAAGTCATGTGGGTCAAAGGGTTATTAGACCACCCTATTGGGGGTCGTCTATGTGGATCAAAGGGTTATTAGACCACCCTAGTGGGGGTCGGCCCAGTCAGCATTATGTTAAGTTGTTAAGTTGAGGCCGACCTAGTTGAGAAAAGGTCAAGTCAAGTTAGTGTATAAATAGAGAGTGTGTCTCTCTCATTTTACACATTCTATTCTCTCACTCACACTTAGGAGAGTGGCGCACTTGTGGAGGAGGAGGCTTTGCTGCTAGGAGAAGACTATCTCTTGTATTCCGGTTGTATCATTGCTCTATCTATCTCTGAGGAAGTTATTGGGGTTTTTCACCTTTATGGTTTTCCCCAAGTAAACTTTGTGTCTCTTGTGTGCTTGCATTATTGTGTCCATGGTTGATATGTTGTAGATTTGCTGTACATGTTGATCTCTCAGTTAAGATCCTAGATCAGATTGAAGTAAATTCTGAAAATTTAACATGGTATCAGAGCTAGCCTGAAAGAAGGCATGATATGGCATGTATGACACTTGTTGCACTTACGATGTTAGGGATTGATATAGCAAACACCAGTCTTCGTAGCACTTTCGCTATAAATCCATTTTGGTGACGTTTTCAGATTTGAAACTTTTACAGGTCGAAGATAAAATCCCCATGTACCTTGTGTCCAAAGGACAACCTCTAATTCGCTGTACTTTGTGATTTATGATCTGTACAATAAAAGGTTTCTGCCTCTTCCAGATTTGAGTAAAAAACAGGTGACCTTGGAAAAAAGGTCATAACTTGGGCTAGGAAGCTCCAAAAAAAATTTCATAAAAAGTGACAGGTAGTACACATACTGTACTATCGCAGAAAATGTTTTTCAGAGGCCGAAGTTGAACCAGTGACACGTGGCACGCCGTACAAGTTCGCTCTCCTGTATTATCCCATAAACAAGTCATGTTGCGACACTTGGCATAGCTCTCTCTCAGATAATCCAATTGAGGTCAGACCTGTCGAGATAGAAAGATAACAGGTCGGGCTATCTCAAGAAAAATTTTCAAACCTGTGGATCGAAAAGTTCATAGTTACACTAGAAACAATCAGGTACATATTTCTGTCAAAACATAATTATTTTTTAGCACCTTCATTCATGGCTTCCGGAATTTATGGCTTCGGAGAAAGTTGGAATTTTTGTAATCGGAGACCACTGCTGAATGATACTCATCAAAATAGAAATTTAGAGACCAATATCAAAATTTTTGGTTGGGTAGAAGGCCAAGCTTGATCAGACCCTAGTTCGGGACTTTGATCAGAAAAGTGGAAAATTAGGGCTTCTGCAAAAATGGGAATTTTTGAAATCTGTGACCACGGCTGGAAGCTCCTCATAAAAATAGAAGCTTAGAGCTTTGGATCAAGACTTTTGATTGGGAAGAAGAGTGGGATTCATAAAATTCCATTTCAGGGTCACGTCCAGTGAATCCGGAAGTTTCAAAGACAAAATTAAGGAGTGAAACTTTGCAGTTTTCAAATTCTGAATATACCAGCTTGATTAGCTCATCAAGCTTCAGGTCCAGTTATTGCAAATCAAGTGGATTGAATTAATCCTAGAAGAATATGGAGTGGTCACCATCATAAGTGAAGAAGTTCCTGTTTCAGAGGGAGATGAGGCTAAGGCCTTACATAAGAAGATTACAAGCGATCTCGACAGGTATGACTCATCGAGGTATGTTTCGAGATTTGTTCATGATTAAGTTTATGGTATGTTTGTCTTCATGTTATTACAGTTAGTACAATCTTGATTTTAGACTTGTCGTATCACCTTAATAAAATTATGAATGTACGATAGAAGATATTCATTGATTAGGGTGTTGACACTTATGATTGTACTAATGCATTGTGGTGTTGTATGAGGTTTATGTTGTCTGCTAACATGAAAGGTACACCAAGAAAGACAAATCATGTTCTGGTTCAAGAACATATGATCATGAGGACAAAGATTCATCCATTGTCATGGATCTCATAGAAGATCCATTTACGAAGTATGTATAACTTGGTTCTACAATGGTTAACTTATTAGACATGCAGGATACTAGCACAAGTCACTGAAGAGAACCAGAAGACATTATGCGGGTATGTTAGACATAACTAGCTAGCATGCTAATCCAGGTATGCTTTTTTTTCTATATCAAGCTAGAATCCTACCTTGTGTTAGGATCTTATACTGTTGTGTTGTTGATAATGATTATTCATGAAGTCATAGGTTTGAATAGTCATGGTTGTATGCATATTATGTTTCTTACCATAATTGATTATATGACTAACCAAAAGAATCATGAAGGTATAGGTTTGAGTAATCACGGGTTTATGCATTGATGATTTAACTAATCAGAAGAGTCCTATGATCAAATAAGAAGATACATGAGTAAAAGAAGACTTCCCTGAAACCTTGAATACTAATGTTTATTATCTTTGTTTGAAATGATCATGACTATACATGCTTGAGATTATTTTGTTTTGATAATATTAAGATTATACTAATGAATGTTTGATTATGTATGAGACCTCGAGGATAACACAATGATGATACTAACAAGCATGCATAGGGATCGAGAATGAATATAAGTTCAAGAACAGGTAATCTAGGAAGCAAAGATCAAGAGGGAGCACACTCCAGTAGTTTCTGCAAGGATGCAGATATTCAGAGGGAGTTAACCACTTCTCACAATCCACATCAGAATGGAGTTGCAAAGATTCAGAGGGAGTCCACCCAGCAACCAAACAAAGATAAGTATTTGAATTGTCATTTATTACATAATGTTATTCAATGATGTATATGCTTATGTTCCTAGAATTAGGTTGAGATAGTTGCATTGATGAACAGTATACTACTAATGTACATGGGTAAGTGGCCTATGGCACTGTACAACATTCCATTGCTACTTATCTAGAATGAAACCTCCTTGCTGACATGTTGGGAGTTGTGCACACTCTTAACAATGTTCTGGTAGAGATTGGAAGGCATCTAGAAAGTTACGGGATATGGATAAATGTTGTATTGAAGCATTGGCTAAGATAATTGTATCATTGTATGACATATTTCTTTATGTGTAAGAATTTGTTCTGAAAACTACGAGATGTTTTCTAATCATGCAATTTAACTTGTTGTGTAGGAAATATCGTATACCATCACCTACAAAAGAAGGACGACAAGATTTGTTTAGCAACAAAGTTATCTATTGAAAATATTGAAGATATTGAAGTTCCAAGGATCTGGGAAGAATGCCATGATCGAGGAGTACCAGTCGATCATGAAGATGTTTGGGATGCAGTCCCAAGACCTGAAGGGGAGTCTGTAGTGACTTCCAAGAGGATCTACAAGATCAAGCATGTTGCAAGTGGTAGCATAGAGACTTTTGCTCCTATAGCTAGATACACTTCCATTAGATCAGTACTTGCTCTGGCTACAGTGATGAAGTGGAAGATACACCAGATGGATTTCAAGACAGCCTTCTTGAATGGTGTAGTTGAAGAAGAAGTGTATGTGGAGAAGCCACTTGGTTCTGAGACACATGACAGCGAGTCATATATGTGCAGAACTTGGTATGGTAGGATAGACAGCTTTCTATCCAGTTTGGGATTTACCAAGACTAAAGCGGATTCCAACCTTTACTACAAGGTTGAGGAAGGAAATCCAGTGATACTACTATGTGGATGACCTGTTTGTAATAGGTGAGGATAAATTGATTTTCGACATGCAGCGAAAGCTTGCTGCCGAGTTCGAGTTGAAGAACTTGGGGATGATGCACTATTTGTTTTTGGCATGAAGGTGTGGCAGAGTGCAGATGGAATCTTCCTTGGACAAGGGAAGTATGCAGTAGAGATCCTGAAGAGGTTCGAGATGATGAACTGCAAGGCTATGGCCACACCTATGGAATCGAACCTGAAGCTTCTGTGTGATGCTCCATCTGATCCGGTTGATTATGGGCTCAAGTATGATGTGAATCAAAAGTTTAACCTGCAGGGTTATGTTGATTCAGATTGGGTATGCAGTGCTACAGATAGAAAGAGCACTTCTGGGTGCTGCTTCAGTATGGGATCAGGTGTGATCTCTTGGTTTAGCAGGAAGCAGTCCTGCATAGCACTGAGTACAGCCGAAGCAAAGTATGTTGCGACGGATGAGAAGGTTGCAGATGTATTAACCAAGCCATTGGCCAAAGTGCAATTTGAGTACTTCAGAGAGAGGCTTGGTGCACTTCAGATCAAGGTTCCTTCCAAAGGGAAGTGATGAGTCTGGAAGATGCAGATGCACATGAGCTTTTCTAACATGGTTGATATGTTCTCCCTTGGTTGTGATGTAATTGCTGAGCCATTTTTCACATGGTGGTAGATGTGTTCTCCCATGGTGAAAAAGTAAGGGTTGAAGCCTTCCCCGAATGGTGGTAGATGTGTTCTCCCATGTCAATGGTGTAAGTGCTGGATGATGTGCATCTAGGCTGTGCTTCGTGGACGATGAGATGATCTGAAGAGGACGATGCTATGATGATCAGGAGGATCATGGATGATGAGCATCAGGACGATGCTCCAGTTACTACTATGTATATGTATATATGCATCATGTTGGATGCTTGTTATGATCAGGTGGATCATTTATATATATGCATCATGTTGGATGTTGGATATGATTAGTTGAATCATTTATGTATGTATGCATCATGTTAGATGCTGGATATGATTAGTTGGATCATTTGTATGTATTTTGTATATGCATCATGTTGGATGCTTGGACCATGTATCTGTATATGTATCAGGTGGATACTGAGATCATGTATGTTGATATTTATCAGGTGGATATATTGTGTGGATCATGTATCTGTGTATGTATCAGGTGGATACATTGTATGATCAGGTAGATTGTGTATGATGATATGTATCAGGTAGATACTTGGTATGCATCAGGTGGATGCATTGTATGATCAGGATGATCGTGGATGACGAGCTTCTCCAGATGACATGCAGCAGGATGTTGCAGTGATGATGATCAAGATGATCATGTGTACATCAGGATGATGTATGGTGAGTATCAGATGATACTTTGTGGTCGTGGATCAGGTTTTGCAGATGAGTATGTCTGGGAGATCCTATAGGTCGGAGTTGCGTACCCATAACAGCCTGGGATGCTCTTTCGAGACATTGCTCTGGGAGGACATGTAATTTGTGCCCTGGGAGATCTTCAGGTCGGAGTTGTGTACCCGTGACATCCTGAGATGCTCTTGCGAGGTTTTGTCCTATGGCATGTAATTTGCTCCTAGGAGATCTGGACAGGATGAAAAAGGCCTCAGATGCTTTAGCCAGGTTTTGCCATGACCACATGTAATTTGCTCCTAGGAGATCTGGACATGATGAAAAAGGCCTTAGATGCTTCAGCCAGGTTTTGTGGTGGACCACATGTAATTTGCTCCTGGGAGATCTGGACAGGATGAAAAAGGCCTCAGATGCTTCAGCCGGGTTTTGTGGTGAGATCACATGTAATGTGCTCCTGGGAGATCCGACAGGTAGAGCTGTGTGCTCGTAACAGCCTAGGATGCTTCAGCCAGGTTTTGTGATGGGTCACATGTAATGTGCTCCTGGGAGATCCGACAGGTAGAGCTGTGTGCTCGTAATAGCCTGGGATGCTGCAGCCAGGTTTTGTGACGCACGTAATAAGTCCTGAGGATTCCACAGTATGGCCAGTGATGATGAAGACCTGCAGGTGGTGGGCCTACATCCAGTATGAAAAAGGACTCGCTCTGTAGAACTTCCTATGACGAGTAGATTCAGAGATTGATTGAGATAGCAACAGCAGTGACGATTATGATGACTCAATGACGATTATCCAGTGACGATGATCCAGAGAAGATGACTTGTGCTAGAAGACCTATGTCGAGAAATACCTTCCTAGTCAAGAGGGAGTGTTGATGTATATGTAACTTCAGAATGTATTTCACATATATGTATATTGTATTCCTATAGAGATGTTATTATTCCTCTATACGGAAGTGGTTGTATTCCTATAGAGATGTTATTATTCCTCTATATGGAAGTGTCATCATTTATATTGTAAGTGTCGTAACTTATACTTGATAGGTTATTAGACCACCTTATTGGGGTCGGACCTGTATAAGTCATGTGGGTCAAAGGGTTATTATACCACCCTATTGGGGGTCGGCCATGTGGATCAAAGGGTTATTAGACCACCCTAGTGGGGGTCGGCCCAGTCAACATTATGTTAAGTGGTTAAGTTGAGGCCGACCTAGTTGAGTAAAGGTCAAGTCAAGTTAGTGTATAAATAGAGAGTGTGTCTCTCTCATTTTACACATTCTATTCTCTCACTCACACTTGGGAGAGTGGCGCACTTGTGGAGGAGGAGGCTCTACTACTAGGAGAAGACTATCTCTTGTATTCTGATTGTATCATTGCTCTATCTATCTCTGAGGAAGTTATTGGGGTTTTTCACCTTTATGGTTTTCCCCAAGTAAACTTTGTGTCTCTTTTGTGCTTGCATTATTGTGTCCATGGTTGATATGTTGTAGATTTGTTGTACATGTTGTTCTCTTAGTTAAGATCCTAGATCAGATTGAAGTAAATTCTGAAAATTTAACAATAAGCATTGTACTCATAGGAGTCATAATAATAGTAATACATGGCTGCAAATTATTCTTCAATGGATGATATTAATTCATATATGCAAGGAACATGCTCTGATACCACTGTAATATCGCCAATTTGAAAATTTACTCAATTTGGCCAATTTTCGAACCTTGGACTAGTGAAACCCCAAATTGTCCCAAATGACCCCGAATGGTTTCAAATTGTGGAAGGAGGGACTTGGGAGGAAATAGGACACTTTAATACATTAATTAGACACCCAAAAATATTCTATACACATCCATGGTCTGCAATTTACAAGGAGACAATATTCAGGACAAAACTAGTCAATTGGATTGGTGGAAATCCCCCTTAGGTCAGCCACTATTTTCCCTTCCAAAAACTATACGAACTTCACTAATATTTTGTCTTAAACTTGTCTCTATATGAGTACATCAAGGAAAACATGTGTGCATCATTATATCGGGGTTTAGGGTCGAATAGGTCTCCCAAAAGACAACAACTTCTAGAGTATATAATTTGGGTGAAAATGGTAGACAGGGGGCCTTGAATTTATGTCACAAACTATAGTAACACTTTAGGGGTATGCATGAATTATTTGGGACATAAATTTAACTCCATGTGAATCTCATAAAATAGAAAAAAATCTCATAAATATATGATATAAAACAACTGCATATCATCCCAAAATCACCATGAAAATACTATGAGGGAAATGGCTCAAATCTCAGTTTTAATTGGAAATGTCACATGAAGTACTTGGTATTTCAAACTATGGATCTCATGATATGTCTATTAAATATTTATGCAGAAAATAAAATGTCCATAATGTTTAAATATCAATCCTCCATTAGCTATATGCAACAAGAAGTGCGTCGTCACACTTTTACATGACATTGAGAGAAAGATGAAACTAGCTCGAATATCAATGTTACTTGGAGAAATAGTACATGAAGTCATTAGTATTTCGAGTTGTGGATTTCATGGTCTATCCATTACAAATTTATTCATCCATTAAAAATTTCATAAGTTATAAACAACAACCTTCCATTATCTATATGCAACAAAGAGTGCGCTATCTCACTTTACATGAACATTGAGAGAAAGATAGTAGAATGAGGATAGAGAAGAATGAGAGAATATGAACTCAAAATGAGATGGGGTTTGAACCTTCATAAAAAAATATTCATGAATCTATTTTGAGATTTATGAATGGCCTCTCCATCAACCAACTTGGATGGGAATATTGCACCCTCAAAATTGGTTCTAAGGCAGGGAGGATGAACATCCACCGTGCAAGGACAAGCTTGAAGCTCTCCAAAATTGCAAAGCTACAAATAAAAAATGACAAAAAGATACTCCATTTCGACTTGGCCTCCTTTTAATAAATTTATTGACTCATTTACCTCCTTAGAATTCAAATTTTCTCCTAATTACTCATGAAATTCAAATTAGTGGGGGTTATGACCCTTCATTGGCCCCACATGACACTTGGCTCATCTTTTGTCTCCAACTCCTCCATGAATTCGAATTGGGGAATCCTTGGGATGCTTTGGAGATGTGTAAATCCTCTCATGTTCCCTCTTGGTCTATTTTTAGCTCTTACATTGTCATAGATGTCATAGAATCTGTCATTAGTGTCATAGGTGTCATAGAATCTATCATAAGTGTCATAATGCTTGTCATAGTTGTCATAGAATATGTCATTGCCTATTTTTATCCCTATGACTCTTCCTCTTCCTTCATGAATGTTACCTCTTCCCTCCAACTCGAATTTTGGGATGGATCCATGTTTAAAGGAGGAATATTCTCTCATGTGGACCCCACATGTCCACTTATGCGCCCCCAAGTCCAACTAGGACCTAATGCCACTTCATTTTGGAGAATTTAACATTCATTCCATAATTTATTGGCCTATTTTTCCACCATCAATTTATAATATTGAATTTTTATGAGAAACTATAGACCTTGGGGTTAAATGTCAATATTTTAATTCTTCCACACAACCCTTAGGAATTGGGCAAGCCAAATTAATTATTTATCTAAAAATCATTTAATTGGGGACATGACAGATGGGGGGTGACTTAATGCCTCCTTTCCAATCGGTCTCTTCCCATCTACTTCAACTCATCATGCTCTTGGAATGAGATCTAAAGTCTTGGTAGTACCTTGCGGATTGGAATCATTAGTGGTGGGTTAGAGTCTATTTTGTGAGTTAGATATCACTCAACTAAAAGCGCCACCCGGCCTGAGCCCTTAAATTGGGTAAATCCATTGTTCAATAGGTAGTGAAGGCAGCGGAGTATGTAATATTGTTCTTAAGAGTCTGTAAATATTTGAGTCTGTATTGAGTTTGGAGTTGATGTGACCTGACCCGATTCGGTCCTTGTGTCCTAGTATCAGAGCCAATCGGCTATTGTTTAGATCTATAAGTTTAAACATATATATTATACAAGATTCTATTTGTTTTAACATATATATCTCTTCGTGTTTGCTATTTATAGTTTATGAATGTACAGGATCAAATTTATGGATTAAGGAGGTTTCTGTGTGGAAGATATTGGGATTTCTAACTTTTAGATTTTCTGAAAGTGTTTAAGGCCAAATCCATTTGAGTTAGGCACCATAATCCATCTATGTTACTCTTTTAAGTTCTTTAGTATTTCCATGAGCTAACCCTCTTCCTTGACTTGCCGATAAAGCTAAGTGTCCCATGGGTCCCTCCCTTGATTCACTTGATCTCCATTCCATGGACTGTGAAGCTAAGGATAGCATTGTATCCTTAGCTAAACAAAGATCATGTTTTTCAAATGTTGAACCTTCATCTTCGGTTATTATTATTGACGATATGAACCCTTCTGTTAATTGGAAACTTCCAGGTATCTTACCTCGGGAAGTTTATAATATGAAGATGTGGCATTACCAATCCCATACTCAAATAAAAATAAGTTCAATAGATATTTCTTTTACAGACACAAGATAACCAATTCATATTAATATGATAAATAAAGAACAAATTGATTGGGATAAGTCTAAAGGTTATAAATACGCACACCTCGGTGTTGTTAAGCTTGGCCTTGGTCCCCTTGTTAGGTCCTTATTTCCTGTGTATTCATTGTGTGTTGTAGTAGACACTCACCATGTTGATTTTTCAAATGCAATTATCGATGGCTTTGTTGGACCTCTACAAAATGGACCATGTTTGGTACTATCTTCCCCAAATATTCGGTGAGCCTTGAAGACCCCTACATCTATAATCTATTAAAAACTTAAATTCTCCCATAGGGTTTTAAAGTTGAAAATGGATCTATGATCATCCATTTGAAATCCTTAGTTGTGGTTCGTTTTGGGAATGATACTCTCCCTCCTCTGACAAAAAAATTCCATGAAAGCTCGCGCTTACTCAACGTGGTGTAAACTGACCCCTCAAATAAATCCACCCTAGTATCATTTGATTGGATTGGAATCAAATACCCAAAACAATGGGAAGTAAAATACAATAAGCTTTGTCCAAAATATAGTCTTTTAAATAATACGTCCATTGTAAGTACTCTGGTCGTGTTTGATCGTTCTTCTCATTATTTTAGATTTCCTAACAATTTTCTAACTCTACATTTTCAACCTCCTTTACTTAGATCTATTTCTACAAAAAAAATCATCTTCTTTTGCCTCTTAGCAACCAATTTTGTCTGAACCTTATTTTGCAAACTTTACTCAACCTTCCTTTATATGTGTTTATGAAATAAATCATAAGGCTCAACATAAAGATTGTAAGTTCCTGCATAAAAAATATTCACATGTTGAGACACAAACATAAAATCTCCCAATTTTATTTATGTTCTCTCTGCATAGAATCCAATCAGGCTATGAAGTTACTGCTCCCTCTAGACTCAAATCCTTTATCCCTAGGAGAAACTTGCCAGATACTCCTTTTAAGCAATAAACTCATGATGGGAAAGTCAAAAGATAATTCATAAATCATTGGTCCTCTGTTGCATGAGAAACTCTATCTAATGAAATTAAATTGGCCAACTATGGAAACTTACAACATTAGCTTACAACCATGAATTTAGATGATATTTCCACATATATTCTGCAATTAAAGAAGGTAATGAAATATAGCAAGAGAAACTTGCTTTGCTTCATAAAAAAATGGAATTCATGGATAATATTTTAAAAGATACCAAAGAAATTAAAAAGGCCATATATGATGCATCTGTCAAGCTGGAAAGAAGGCTTGGTTTTTTTGGAAAATTGTTAATAAAATCTCATGGATTGAATAAGCAAACCGGTATTGTCAGCCAATATTCCCTACAAAGCACTGCAAAAGGGAATAAATCCTTGCATTCCAGAAGATATTCATTTGGGATGATGAACATTCAAGAAGAGGATGAATGACCTGAGTTTTATTTTGGTAACAACAATGATGAATATATTAAGGAATTAGCTGATCTAGTTTTTGAGTTTAAAAAACCCCAAAAGCCTTTCCAAAACGTTATTTGGCTATGTTTCATCCTAAGAGATGGGATTCATCCTCTTAGGGTCATCTTAGCTATCCTCCTTTGCCTCCTTCTCTGTTTGGGCCTCCTCCTCCTATTTCGAATATGGACGATTTAATGGGAGAAGTCTCAAATCCCTCTATTGCTCCTTCTCACAGATTCCATTTTGGAATCAATGGAATAAATAATTTGATTTCTCAAATGCCTGAAAAACCCATTTTTAAGATAGAGTGTCAGCTTAGGCATGGAATCTGTGATTCCATTGACCGTTTGGGAAGTTGGGTCACATATAAAAAGTCTCAGGATCCAAATATATCTCCACGACAACTTGCAGTGTAACTAGTTGTTGGATTCTTTGGTTTAGCACATGATTGGTGGCAATGGTTGCCATAAGAAACTAGAGATGAAATGATTGGTTCTAGAGATGTAGATCATCAAATCCTTACAACACTTGGCATATACTTCTATGGACCTGAAGAGAATGAATATTATGAACATATGGCTTCACTCTTTATGTCCCATCACATTTGTGATTTAAATCAGCATGAAAAATAATTTTTCTATATGCAAAATTTATTAATTTCTTCTGGTAATGTAAATAAACCTTATTTTTTTAAGCATTGTCTCTATATCTTCCTAGGACATGTTCTTGATGTTATTGAACAATTTTTGAAAGATAATCAAATCACTTTAGCTAGCCTATCCCTTGGCCAACTTCATTCATATATCCTTCAAGTTTGGGAATAGCATTGTTTAGAATGTCGTGTTTCAAAAGATTTCAAAAGGCATGCTTCTATGTATTCCCCAAGATTCTACAAATCTATTGCAAAAAGCGAGATTGGGGATGTGGTGCACATAATTGTGGCTATTTTGGTAAAGATTCTTGCAACTACAAAAAGAAAAAGAAAAACTTGTATACCATCCCTACTAGATTTCATCCTCATAAGCCATATGAATATAAGCCCAAGAAATTATAGAAGTGTAAATCCTATGTCAAACGACACTCTACTCATGCATAAAAAGAAAAAAATGTTTTATTTGTGGAAAGAAAGGACACTCGGTGAATAAATGTCCTTATAGAAATAAAAATCCATGACTTGCATCCCTTTTTTATGAATATCTAGATCCAACTTGGTGGGATCTAGCTTATTGTGCCCAGGGTGAATACCCTAAAGGTGAAATTGTTTTACTTCCACCAGAAGATGATGATTCTAGTTTTGATGATTCTCTTGAGTTCAATAATTTTTCTCCTTCCGAGTCCTCTTCATTTGACTCTAAAGATGCAAATTTGGGGGCGGGTGATGGACCTCCTGAATATTCTTTCTACATGTTCTCAGCAAACAGATCACCAAAAGTCTCTCCTTAATAAATACTTGCTGACCTTGACTATATATTTTATGAGATCCCAGTATATCAATATATACTCAAACACAAACTCAAAGAAGAAAAGAAAATTTTGATGGCACAAATAAAGGTTAAGGAGAAGAGAGAAGAGGTAACCGAATCTTCTTCATGGAGTATCAAGAAAAACCCAACTTTCTATAATCATGTTGACCTCTACAAGAACTATCCAAAGCAACATGAAGATAGGAAAAAGTTTAGAATCAATAAAGAAAATCTTATCAGACTGTAGATCATGGAAGAGCATAATTCTCTTAGAAGAATGATCTAAAAAATTGAAGAATTAAAAAGAATGCTAGAAGTAACTGTGTAAGAAAAAGACTAGTCTTCTGACAATGAAATGTGCAGAGATTATACTGAAGCTTTGAAGAGTCCAGAGAAAGAAATCCCACATATCTCCCCTTTAGAATCAAGTGACAATGAAGGAATAAATCTCGAAGAGCCATATTTAGGTTTGCTTATAGGATCAAAAATGTATATAAAGGTATGGTTATGTCCTCTTGAGTATAAGCAATATCAATTAGATTGCATGATTGGTTCAGGATGTTAGATAAATCTGGGAAAAGGAAGTGTTATTATGTCATTTCCCCTCATTAGTGATCATTGGATTGAGTTCCTAACCCAATCAATCCCTTGCGTTGAGGAGAAAATATCATTTACTTGGGGTTAATTTTGATATTAAGGCATTAATTAGTTAGGAAGTCTATTTTTCTTTTATCCTAAGTTTGAAATGCACTTGGTAGAATTAAATTTTATTAATTAGATATTTTAATTTTAGAATAAAGTGGATAATGCTCCACATGAAGAGTGCCTTAGAGGATAAGTTTGACTAAGATTTAACTTGCAAGACAAGAAAATATAAAGCATTCAAAGCAAGGAAAGTAGGAAAAGGAGAAGAAAGCATAATAAAGAAGAATGAAGCAGCAAAGCTCGGGAAAAGCAAGACAAAAGCAATTTAAAAGCAGAAAAGCAGGACAAAAGTAGAAAAGCATGACAAAAATAGAAAAAGCAAGACAAAGGCAGGACAAAAGCATAAAAGCGGGGAAAAAGAAGAAAAGCAGAATAAAGCAGAAAAGCAAGGAAAACAAAATCAAGACAAAGCAGAAAAGCAATAAAAAAGCAGGATAAGGCATAAAAGCAAAAAAGAAGGACGAAGCATAAAAGCAGGATAAGGTAGAAAAGTAGGAAAAAACAGGATAGAAAAGCAAAATCAAAAGAAAAAGAAAAAGCAGAAAGCAAAAGAAAAAGCAGAGAGCAAAGCAAAGTAGAAAGCAAGGAAAAAGCTAAAGCAGAAAGCAAGGAAAAAGCTAAAGCAGAAAGCAAGGAAAACGACAAAGCATAAAGAAAAGCAACCTTATCTACTCCATGAGGGAGCCCTAGCCTATCTTACTTGCTCAAAAAATCACCTAAATATATAAGAGGAGGGTTACAACTCCATTTCACATCTTTTGTCAGTTTGAGTATTGGTATCAGAGCAATTGTGCCTCAGAGACTTGGGAGATGTGCCCCTAATCCAAGCTAGGTGGTGTGCCCCTGATTCTTGTGATAGGATGATGGTATTCATCCATTATCATTGAGTTTCATTGTAGGTCTGATAGATGATCTAAGGCTAGGTCAATTTCAAAAAAGCTTCATGAAGTCTATGGTTCGAATCTCAGAGCTTCTTATTGATTTCCAGTGCTATATTGTTGTGTTGAAGAGGAGAGGATTTTTTGTAATATTTTGAAAATTATCTTGGCTCATATCTGATGTAATTACAGTCATTATAAATCTATGATATCATTCATAACATTTCATATTGCAGAAGTCTGAAATATTCTGAGTTTTCTCCACCCCTTCTAGATTTCCCTAGAATTTGACTAGTTTTCATAATACAATTGATAAATGAATGAGAATATATCCAAATGAGTTGAATTTTTTTCCTGATATTAATTAAGATGTTAATGATCCATTACATTTCTGATATAATACATTCGCGATCCTTCATTGATTGTTCGGGAGTTCCTGAAATTAACTAGTTGTGCAATCTTGGAATGTTATTTTGCTTGTATCTTTGTGAATCTTTCTCAAAAATTCCTCAAACTTTCTGGAGCGACCTATGACTGTAAATTGACTAATATTTCATGTTTATTATCCTCCCTGAGTTATAAACCTTCATCCATAGCTTCCATTCCTTGTATAGTTGAAGTACTAGTTTGCATATGTTGGGGTGCCCAGGAGCATTGTAGTAGATTTCAGCCTTGTTGATTTCAAACCATAAATGGTCCTAGTTTTGTGTGCAAAGGTACTATCAGACATCAAAGTCTTCCTTCCATCCAGAGTGTTGATATTGCCAATCTCTAGTAAAACTAGTCTTTGAATTCATTATTTTTAGCTGAGTCTGGTAGGAGTTAGAGTTAGTGTATCAAGCAGCCCTTGTTGGTACATTACATATTCCTTATTTCTATTAGGAGAAGGATTTTTATCATGGAACAACCATAGAGGGAACTCCTGTACATGTTATTGGTAGATTTCTTGACTTTCCCCATCAAAGTTGAAGTTTTGAATGAAGTTTTGTATATTAGGTTATGAGTTCTTGATAAGAGTCAATCCAATCATTATAGACAATAGGAACATGGTATTTAAATCTACAATAAATGGTAGGATTGTGTCTTGTCCAATGTCTTATGAAGGAAGGTTCAAATGTGAAGAACCAGTTAGAAATTCAAGTCTCGTCCTTGCCACCCTTGCATACTTATACAAAATGGAACGATGTATTGCCCATGTAGAAATGCATAAGGAAATAGACCTGTCTGAAATTTATGCAAAAATAGAAAAATACTGTACATCTAAAATCCCAAATGCCTTTTGGAAAATAGATAAGCACTTTGTGTCTTTTCCTTTTTATCCTTCAATAAAACCAGTTCCCCAAAAAACCTCTGTAGCTCTTATGACTTCTTCTGAAAGAGAGTTTTGTGCAAATGAGATTAAGGACTTGATTTCAAATTATTGAAATTTCAAAGATTCCTTGGGCATGTAGAGCCTTCATTGTAAATAAACACTCTAATATTAAGAGAGGAAACCCAAGGCTAGTTGTTAATTTTAAACCCTTGAATCCTATTTTGGAGCTTGTAAAATACCCTCTTCCTGACAAGTCAAATCTGCTGCAAAGAATTGTAGGTTGCATCATCTTTATCAAGTTTGATCTAAAATATAGCTTTTATCATATTGAAATATAAGCTAAAGATAGGTTTAAAACCGCATTTGTAGTTCCACATGGTCAGTACCAGTGGAAATTTCCATCCTTTGGTATAAACAATGCCCCCTTTGAATTTAAAAAGAGAATGGAAGACATATTCCGAGAAAGAAATGTGCATTGGTTTACATTGATGATATACTAATATGTTCCAAGAATTTGTAGGAACATCTCAAGCATCTGCAGTTATTCTATAAGCTAGTTTTCCAACATAGTTTGGTACTTTCCAAGAGAAAAATGGAGATAGGGAAAATTGAGATTGAATTCCTTAGTTACAAGATTAATAAAGGCCAAGTCATCCTTCAGGATCACATCCTAAAAGTATTCACTCATTTTCCATACCAGATTTTGAAAAAATTTCAGCTCCAGATATTATTGGGTAGCCTAAATTACATCAAACCATTCTATAAGGACCAGGCCTAAGATATATATGTGTTGCAGCAATGCCTAAAAAATAATCCACCAAGATGGAGCTGTGAGATGACTGAAGTTGTCAAAAGGGAAAAAGAAAAATTCAAACAACTTCCTACTTTAGCTCTTCCTCAAGGCACTGGTATCCTTGTCATTGAAACAACATATGTCTCTAACAAAGCATGGGAAGGTGTTCTCATTTAAAAACATGGAGAACGTGAAGAAATATATGGATATGCTTCGAGATCCTTTAAGGGTACATAATTGAATTATCCCTCTAGTCACAAAGAGATCCTTGCAGTAAAGAAAACAGTCAAACACTTTAGATTATATTTAAAACCTGTGAAATTTGTAATAAGGACTAATTTGAATATTATGCCAAGCCTCTTCAAAAATGAGAATTTGATGGCTGAAAACAATTCAAGAGTTTTAAAATGGTTCATCTAGTTGCAAAAATTTTATTTTGAAACTGTTTATAAACCTAGCTACTTAAATTGTATTGCTGATATATTAACCATGGAAGAAGTTAGCCTCAACATGTTTTCGGCAGGAGCAGACATAGGCGTAAACATACTAATAGAAGAAGAGTGTTAGGAACCCATGTCTTTACTTTGTTAGTATATTGTTGTTGGATGCATATGCTTTGTAAGTCGTCCCGTAGTATTTGTTGATCCATAGTTTGTGTTATTGTTGTTGGCACATATGCTTTGTAAGTCGCCCATAATTTTGTTGATCCATAGTTTGTATTGGCCCATGGTTTTGACTCATAGTATTGGCACCTAGACTTAGTATATAAGTTTGTGTTGAGTCCTATGAAGGCATCGTGAATTTAATTATATTGAGCTTGCTCAAAGGAGGTTTCCCCCTCGAAGTGGCCTGCGATCAATATAAAAGTGATTCTGAGTTCTGTTATTTCTGATATCTCGTGTATTTGCATTAATTAATTATTGTAGGTTCATCACATCCGGTATCAGAGCACTTTCTTGGGATCGCTAGGTGAAATTTCTGCCAAATTTTTTTTTCGCATCTGTTGCAGGTTCGAATTTCGGAATAATCCCTATCCGCTTAACTGTGGAAAGTACTTGGGCATAATCCCTAAAACTCATTGTGAGGAGTACCACAGGAACCCCGAAGTAGCTGATGCGTGAAAACACAGATGAAGCAGAAGACTTTTATTAATCACAAGAACCACAATACATGAACTGATCAGACTTTTGCAAATCGTCTTCGTAGAATGAAGATCATTACTACGACACACGGACAATGATATCTCTATACGAAGTACTAAGCCCTTTTAGGTTTCATACATCAGCTATGCTGAAGCTTAATTCCAAGCTACCTGGGGACATCAGCATATATAAACTAATATCAGGCGACTTACAGACAAAAGAATTTCTGATGCATGTTATACTCAGATGAGCAACTTGCGGAGCATACTCTTCAACTCAAACTTAGACTCAGGGTTCTAGTTCTGAATTTCGACTGCCTAGAAAGAACCCTTAAGCTCCTATATATACAAAATAATAGGAGTGCCTCGTAAGAAAGGAATCGATGACTCATTAAGCAGGAAAAATTAAACAGTAGAGGTTGTCTGTACCTAAACTTATGACTCATGAAGCACAAAGATGCTTTTCTTGTAACTGACAAGGCATCTTTGGTTTTCGTGTAACTCACGAAGAGACATCCGCACCATGAGATGACTTATTTGTACAATGTGGAGATTCTTTTCCAAAGAACCCACTAACAAAATAATAATGCAGAAGGCATCTCAAATCTATAGTATAGATTGTATTGTACTAAAGCTTATTACACAGTGGAGATTCGTAAGAGAACCCATGAAAGACAATCATAAAGTAAGATGTTGAAACTAGACAAGATCTGCAGAACAGATTTATACAGAGTGGAGATTCATGAAAGACAAATAAAGAGAAATATACAAAAATCAGACTTTCTAACCATAGTCAGGCGGACTATGATCAGAATCAAATCCCTCGGATCCAAATCCATCATGGTCTAATTCGCTTTCATCTGAAGAATCTTGTAGAAAGTATTGGCAGTGGTAATCAGTACCATAATGTATTACATCCTCCATCCAGTGAGGGGTATATTCTCGAAAACATGCAAAGAAATGAGACTGCCGGAAAAGTTCAGGCCTCATGTAGCTGGGAACGGAAACATCACCAAATAAACGATGTTTGATGACAAGCCGAAATTCTTGTCCTGGAGTAACTGAGGGGTGGACAGTAGCACCTTTCCAAAGGATATCGAACTCGAAAATACCATAAATGAGAGAGGCACCATATATTTCATCTTTCAGGACAGGAATGAAAACCTGAGGAGAGGCATGCTCTAAGGCCGAGATTCTGGGAACATACAAAAAGAGTAAAATTTTCATCCAAGGACTCCACTGACGAGTATGGAGATCATCATAGAAGAAACATACAATAACTTTTCCATTTGCTCTAGCAAGCTGGTGAATGGCATAAAAATCTATCCATCTAATAGCAGGGTCAAAAATGTAAACAAAAAATTGTTGTTCTCCTGAAAGCAAATTAAAATGCCCAATAATCATATTGACATGGTTGACTCTGAGAAGGGAATTATTGAAATTGATATTGTAGCTGCAGCGTCCCTCTGGAGAGTTTAGTCGATCTTGAAGTATCTGTTGTTGGATTTCAAAAGGAAGAGTCTCGATTTTGTTGTGAAAAAAATCGCTGCAATAACAGTAAATGCATTCATGACAAATAAGAACTGAATTGTCTACTGTTGAGGATGAAGACTCGACTTTTTCAAAAACTTTGATCTCTCAGAATTGTGATCCTTCTCAGGTTAACATATTAGCAAGATGATTATCTTTGTCAGCTTTGTAGACAATCTCAAAATCAAAACCTTGAAGCCAGACTGCCCATCCTAGAACTCTGGCATTGCCATGTTCTAGAAGTCTTTTGTTACCAATCATACCCTTCATATGCTTAAGATCTGTTCTAACTGTAAAATGGACACTTTTGAGGAAAAGTCTGAAATGATGAATACCCTTCTTGACAGCAAGGATCTCTTTGTGTGATGATGGGTACTTGGATTCTGCTTCGGAAAATGTTCCAGAAGTATAAGCACAAACCTCCTCTTTCTTTGAATGCTTTTGCAACAGCACAGCTGCCCAAACTTGATCAAAATCATTAGTCTCTAAAATAAAAGGTAGATCTAAGAATGGAAGAGCAAGGGGAGGAAGCTTTTGGATGTTTGCTTTGATTCTTTTGACTGTGTCAGTCATAGCTAGTATCCATTCTGTTCCAGGCATTAATCTTTTATGTAACAGCTTTGTGTCTTTTTCCTGTGCTTGATAAAACTGCCTGATATAATTCAAGCAGCCGAGGAATCGCTAAACCTGTTTAGTATCTTGCAATCTGTCAGGAAGCTCTAAGAGCTTTTGCAAAACATGTGGTTGTTGAATTATTCTTCCTTGTGAAATCTAGAGGCCCAAGAATTCAATGGAAGTCTTGGCAATAACAAACTTACCTTGGGATGACGAAAGTGCAATCCCATGCTTAAAAACAAAATTATGAAATTGTTCTAAATGGATCTTATGCTCAACTATATCTCTGCTAAAAATGAGCAAATCATCAATATATACAATAACAAAGTCTAAAGAACGAAAAATGTCTTCCATCCTTTTTTGGAACTCTGATGGACCATTCTTCAGGACAAAAGGCATTACTGTCCACTGATATTGGCCAAGAGGGACTATGAATGCAGTCTTGTACCTGTCTTCTGGTGTTATGCCGATTTGCCAAAACCACTCTTAAGATCAAACTTACTAAAGACATTGGCTTTTGCTATTTTTGACAGAATTAAATCTTTATGAGGTAGAGGATACCTGATTGGTTCTAAAGCTTTGTTCAATTCTCCATAATTAACTACCAATCTTTTCTTTCCTCTTTTCTGCTCAAAATGCTTATTGACATAAAATGTTGGGAAATCCCAAGCACTTTTGCAAGGTTCTATCAGCTTCCTATCCAACAACTGTTGGATTTCTTCTTTGCATGCTTACTGCTCCGTAAGACTCAAATTATTTGTTGAGGCTTTCTAAGGTTTTATTTCTGTATTCTATTTGTATAGCAAAGTGACATAGTATTTTTCTCTCTTCCAGAAGGCACCTGGATGATAAGAAGTACATTCCTTTTATAAAATCTGATTTATTTCTGCAAGGATGTCTTGACCATGTAGGTCTGCATGTTTGACAATCTTTTTTATTTTTGCCAAATCCTTGACTGATTCTTGGACAATGTCTGGCTTTTCAGGAGAAATTCTGAGAGTGAAAGCAGACTTTACTGGAATGGAAGTCATAGTTCCTTGGACTGTGAAATCAACTGAATCTTCTCTAACCGACATTGGCAGGTATTTCTTGACAAAATCTTGTCCTAGTAATATGTCAGCTCTTGTGTCTAAACAATATAAAGTAACATATGTTTTGATTTTTCCTAACAAAATAGGAAAATCTGGAGCAATAAAATTTACCTTGATGAGTTCTTTGTTAACTACTCTGAAGTGAATAGAGATAGGCTGCCAAAAATATTCTGGAATGGATTTGTATTTACAACAACTGTTCATGGCGCCTGTATCTACTTGTGCATCCAAGTCATAAGCTTTATACCCTTCCATTTTGATCTGGATAAGTACAACCATCCGATCTCCTAAACTCTTTTGTTCAGGGACTGGTTCTTCTGTTGTTTCTGGAGCTGGGGTAAAGCTGTGAGATTTTCTCATTGTTAGATGGATATATTCCGAGTGCAGTTCATCGAGCTGATGTAGAGATCCTTGTATACTTGTAGCTAAGTTATCTAAATGTTCTCTCTCTCTTTTTACTTTGTTTTCAAAGAAAACAATTTTTCTGAGAATATCTTCCTCGCTTGGATCTAACCCTTCATATGTAGGGACACACTGTGAAGGTTCTGGCAACTTTTTTGTCAACTCATCAATCTTTTCTTGTAGTCTTCTTCTGATTATGACTAGGCCTGGAGAAAGACTAGCCTTTTTTTCTTCTAACTCTTCTATCTGACTTTTGAGAGAAGCAAAAGAAAACATAAAACAATTACTCATAAAGGTTTGGTCATCATCAGAGCTATCTGAAGAATTAATGGAAAGCTTATGGATATCTAACTCATCAGAACTAGAATTATATTCAGAGTCATCTGCAGACTCATGAATGGAGAATCCTTCATCTTCCGATTGTAACTCAGGGACTACATCCCACTCAGCAGGATTGTACTCTGCTGTAAAAATCTCACAGATTTTATTTTGAAACTTTGTCTTCTTCTCTGGACACTTGTTTACCCAATGGAATTGCATGCCACAGATGTAACAGGTAGACTTTCGAAGTGGCTAGGCCCTTTTCTAAAAGACAAACCTATTCTTTCTATTTTGAAAAAAAGGTTTCTTTTGATACTTCGAGATTCTTTTTTAGGAAGACCAAAATTTGGGATGGGATCGAGAAATGGATTTACCAGACTTTCTAGAATGGCAGGTGCATGCAGATTTTTTATGTGGATGAGGCTTGAAACAACCATAATTGGCAGTTTCACAAAATTGTTGACAGGCTCACTGAGAAACAAAAATTTGTTTTTTGAGATTTTTCTGTGTCTTCATGGCGACACATTCTTTTTGGAGGGCTGTGAGCACATGCTGATGTAAACCAACAAGAGATAACTCTTCAATCTTGACTTGATGATCTGAAAAATAGGTATTTACAAGAACTGGGATTTTGTCGGGAAGAGAGGCAAGATAATGGCAAAGGTAGGGAAAATTCTGATGGTATGTAATTTTATACAACATGGTCTGCATCGTACAAAAATATTCTTGAAGAAGATTGATATCACATAATTTTTGGGACATGTACAATTGAGCAGTATGAGATGCATCAGAAGGTAATGTACCAAGAAATTCATGAGCAAGGGCTTGAAACAAAGCTTCTAAAGGATCATCATTCTCTAGTAAATGTTCCTTTTATTCTTCTGAAAGTTTTTCCCACCATATCTTTGCTATTCTTGTAAATGCCCAAGTAAGTTGTGTAGCTATATCTTTCCAGGATGCTTTAGTTTCTGCTTTTCTCTAGAATGCCCATGCATTGATCTTTTGGAACAGATTTAGAATATGATCATTTTCCAAGCAATCAAAATTAATAATTAGTGTGTTACCAAATCCTTTGGATAGATCTTTGGAATCAATCTTGATATCTAGATTTTTTAATTCATTGTCCATTTGCTGAATGGACTGCGAAACTTATTGTGGCTGACATCTTGACCTGAAACTCTTCTAGCTTGATTTTGGAAGAAATGTGACTCAGCTCTGTTTCTTTTTGGGTTGCTAGAGTCTTCACTTATCTCAGAATCCATAGAGATAGTCGAGGTACCATTTTAATGTCATGGAAACCAAGTGAGAGAACTCTTTGTTTCAACAATTCATACTTTTCTCTAGCCAATTCAGCGCCATGATGAATACTTTGTAGTCTATGTGGACTTAATTGTTTCAAGAATTTATGGGATCTTGAGCTACCAGAAGGATATTTGAACTTATAGCCTTCTTGGTTGATTTGACTATAGTCAGGAGGAGAAGAAGGAGCTGGAAGTGTTGACTGTAGATTTTCTATAGATCTTGTAATAACATCGAGACCAGCTTCAATATCTGACAGCCTAGCTGTCTGCTCTTTTTGGTTCTTAACCAAAGAGTCAACAATATATGAAATATGATTTAAAGATCCATGCAGTGTCTGCAGATGAGCCTTGAGCTCAAGAACATCTCTAGCAACATCATCCAGGTTTTTAGCTATACATACAAACTGGAAGTTAGCATAATTCTGTAACTGGATTTGTTCTGCAGGTTTAGGATCATTTTGGCTTCTCAAATTAACAAATTGAAAATCTGACTGTAAACTACCATCCTTAAAAGAAGGACTGGAATTGCCAGAATCTAATCTTCTTGCTGAAATCTAGGACAAGTTTCCAGATTTTTCTTGAGGGAGAGACAAACTTTTAATATCTCGAAACAAAGAAGAACAATCAGGACAATCAGTATGCTGACCTTTATGATCAACAGAGGAAGAGGATGAAGAGGGTGAATTAATAGACTAAAATGTTTTTTGTTTTTGTGGGGTATGTTTTTCTTTACAAAATTTGCAGGATGCAGAAGGAAACTGACTGTGGTTAACCATATGTTGGTGTAGCTGAGAATCATATGGTTGCATATGTGCAGATGAATGTAATGGGGTTTTTGACCTACGGGGTAAATACTGAGAATGGGAAACAGATCTACTAATTGCAGGTGATGGTGGAGGAAATGATTGTGCAGGAGCAAATCTAAGAGAAGTGTTACCATCGGGATGTTGTACAACACGAAGTTGTTTGGAGGAAGCATCATGGAGTTCTGGATATCTCTGAGAAAGTGATTGGTATGTGCTATTCCATTCTTCAGGTAAGGTTACTTGAGAAAATCTGAGTTGGAGGGGAGTAGTGTTTCCCGGACCAATAACAAATCCTTCCTGAAGCGCTCTCTTCTTCAACTTAGGATTAATTGTAGGCATAGTAGTAGAAACAAACCGGATACACAGAGAACAATGCAACTGAGCAATTTGGGATTGTGGATCTACATCAAAACCAGAAAATTGTATATATGCTTGTAAAACTTCATTGATATAGGGGTCCGTGAGAGACACCTAATATCTGGGAACCAGGGAAGACCACGCAGGGCCATTATTTAATGGACTCTGAAAGCCTCCTAACAAGGCATCTTCAAACTTGTTTAGCCTGGAATCTAACACACATGATAAACATGAAGTATCCAATCCGGGATGGACAAGGTTATCTCTTCTGTTATTTCTCTGGGTTCAACTTTAAGTTTATCTCTTCTGTTATTTCTATCATGGATTCTTCCAACAATAGCAGTTTTTACTTTCTTGAATCTGCTTCATCAAAGAAACAGAAACACACAAAATGATGGTTATGGCTAAATAAATATTTGAACAAAAATGAGTCAGATACTTTGTATGATACTCGTGTTGTGTCTCAGGAATATGAACCACAACCTAACTGGTCATTACCTGAAATAGATGTCAATAAAATTTATGATCTTCCTGTGTTAAAGTTTCGTGCAGCCCAGTTATTTTGTTTCACATATGTGAATATACCCATATCTGTTGGTCAATCTGTATACCAGATTCCATTAATCAAATCTGAAGATATAGCTTGGGGTTTGGAGCATGAATATAAATATATCCATATTGGTTTAATACAGTTTGGTATCAATCCTCTTGTCCGTCCCGGATTGGATACTTCCTGTTTATCATGTGTGTTAGATTCCAGGCTAAACAAGTTTGAAGATGCCTTGTTAGGAGGCTTTTAGAGTCCGTTAAATAATGGCCCTGCGTGGTCTTCCCTGGTTCCCAGATATTAGGTGTCTCTCATGGACCCCTATATCAATGAATTTTTACAAGCATATATACAATTTTCTGGTTTTGATGTAGCTCCGCAATCCCAAATTGCTCAGTTGCATTGTTCTCTGTGTATCCAATTTGTTTCTACTACTATGCCTGCAATTAATCCTAATTGCAGAAGAGAGCGCTCCAGGAAGGAGTTGTTATTGGTCCGGGAAACACTACTCCCCTCCAACTTGGATTTTCTCAGGTAACCTTACCTGAAGAATGGAATAGCACATACCAACCACTTTCTCAGAGATATCTAGAACTCCATGATGCTTCCTCCAAACACCTTCGTGTTGTCCAGCATCCCGATGGTAACACTTCTCTTAGATTTGATCCTACACAATCATTTCCTCCACCATCACCTGCAATTAGTAGATCTGTTTCCCATTCTCAGTATTTACCCCACAGGTCAAAACCCCCATTACGTTCATCTGCACATATGCAACCATATGATTCTCAGCTACACCAACATATGGTTAACCACAGTCAGTTTCCTTCTGCATCCTGCAAATTTTGTAAAGAAAAACATACCCCACAAAAACAAAAAACATTTCAGTCTATTAATTCACCCTCTTCATCCTCTTCCTCTGTTGATCATAAAGGTCAGCATACTGATTGTCCTGATTGTTCTTCTTTGTTTTGAGATATTAAAAGTTTGTCTCTCCCTCGAGAAAAATATGGAAACTTGTCCTATATTTCAGCAAGAAGATTAGATTCTGGCAATTCCAGTCCTTCTTTTAAGGATGGTAGTTTACAGTCAGATTTTCAATTTGTTAATTTGAGAATCCAGAATGATCCTAAACCTGTAGAACAAATCTAGTTACAAAATTATGCTAACTTCCAGTTTGTATGTATAGCTCAAAACCTAGATGATGTTGCTAGAGATCTTCTTGAGCTCAAGGCTCATCTACAGAAACTGCATGGATCTTTAAATCATATTTCGGATACTGTTGACTCTTTGGTTAAGAACCAAAAATAGCAAATAGCTAAGCTGTCAGATATTGAAGCTGGTCTCGATGTTATTACAAGATCTATAGAAAATATACAGTCAGCACTTCCAGCTCCTTCTTCTCCTCCTGACTATAGTCAAATCAACCAAGAAGGCTATAAGTTCAAATATCATGCTGGTAGCTCAAGCCCCCAGAAATTCCTGAAACAGTTAAGTCCACATAGACTACAAAGTATTCAGCATGGTGCTGAATTGGCTAGAGAGAAGTATGAATTGTTGAAACAAAGAGTTCTCTCACTTGGTTGCCATGACATTAAAATGGCATCCTCCACTATCTCTATGGATTCTGAGATAGGCGAAGCCTCTAGCAACCCAAAAAGAAACAGAGCTGAGTCACATTTCTTCCAAAATCAAGCTAGAAGAGTTTCAGTTCAAGATGTCAGCCACAATAAGTTTCGCAGTCCATTCAGCAAATGGACAAATGAATTAAAAAATGTAGATATCAAGATTGATTCCAAAGATCTGTCCAAAGGCTTTGGTAACACACTGATTATTAATTTTGATTGCTTGGAAAATGATCAGATTCTAAATCTGTTCCAAAATATCAATGCATGGGCATTCCAGAGAAAAGCATAAACTAAAGCATCCTGGAAAGATATAGCTACGCAGCTTACTTGGGCATTTACAGGAATAACAAAGCCATGGTGGGAAAAACTTTCAGAAGAAGAAAAAGAACATTTACTAGAGAATGATGATCCTTTAGAAGCTTTGTTTCAAGCCCTTGCTCATGAATTTCTTGGTGCATTACCTCTTGATGCATCTCATACTGCTCAATTGTACATGTCCCAGAAATTATGTGATATCAATCTTCTTCAAGAATATTTTTGTACGATGCAGACCATGTTTTACAAAATTACAGACCATCAGAATGTTGCCTACCTTCACCATTATCTTGCCTCTCTTCCTGGCAAAATCTCAGTTCTTGTAAATACCTATTTGTCAGATCATCAAGTCAATATTGAAGAGTTATCTCTTGCTGGTTTACATCAGCATGTGCTCACAACCCTCCAAAAAGAATGTGTCGCCATGAAGACACAGAAAAATCTCAAAAAACAAATTTTTGTTTCTCAGTCAAACTGTCAGCAATTTCATGAAACTGCCAATTATGGTTGTTTCAATCCTCGTCCACATAAAACATCTGCATGCACCTGCCATTCTAAAAAGTCTGGTAAATCCAATTCTCGATCCCATCCCAGATTCCAATCTTCCTAAAAAAGAATCTCGAAGTATCAGAAGAAACCTTTTTTTCAAAATAGAAAGAATATGTTTGTCTTTAAGAAAAGGACCCAACCACTTCGAAAGTCTACCTATTACATCTATGGCAAGCAAGGCCATTGGGAAAACAAGTGTCCAGAGAAGAAGACAAAGTTTCAGAATAAAATCTGTGAGATTTTTACAACAAAGTACAATCCTGCTGAGTGGGATGTAGTCCCTGAGTTACAATCAGAAGATGAAGGATTCTCCATTCATGAGTCTGCAGATGACTCTGAATATAATTCTAGTTCTGATGAGTTAGATCTCCATAAGATTTCCATTAATTCTTTGGATATCTCTGATAATGACCAAACCTTTATCAGTAATTGTTTTATGTTTTCTTTTGCTTCTCTCAAAAGTTAGATAGAAGAGTTAGAAGAAAATAAGGCTAGTCTTTCTCCAGTCCTGGTCATAATCAGAAGAAGACTACAAGAAAAGATTGATGATTTGAAAAAAAAGTTTCCAGAACCTTCATAGTGTGTCCCTACATATGAAGGGTCAGATCCAAGTGAGGCAGATCTTCTTTGAAAACAAAGTAAAAAGAGAGAGAGAACAGTTAGCTAACTTAGCTACAAGTATACAAGAATCTCTACATCAGCTCGATGAACTAAACTCTGAATATATCCAATTAACAATGAGAAAAGCTCACAGCTTTACCCCAGCTCCAGAAACAGCAGAAGAACCAGTCCCTGAACAAAAGAGTTTAGGAGATCGGATGGTTGTACCTATCCAGATCAAAATGAAAGGGTCTAAAGCTTACGACTTAGATGCACAATTAGATACAAGCGCCATGAACAGTTGTTGTAAATACAAAGCCATTCCAGAATATTTTTGGCAGCCTATCTCTATTCACTTCAGAGCAGTTAACAAAGAACTCATCAAGGTAAATTTTATTGCTCCAAATTTTCCTATTTTGTTAGGAAAAATCAAAACATATGTTACTTTATATTGTTTAGACACAGGAGTTGACATATTACTAGGACAAGATTTTGTCAAGAAACACCTACCAATGTCAGTTAGAGAAGATTCAGTTGATTTCACAGTCCAAGGAACTGTGACTTCCATTCCAATCAAGTCTGCTTTCACTATCAGAATTTCTCCTGAAAATCCAAACATTGTCGAAGAATCAGTCAAGGATTTGGAAAAACTTAAAAATATTTTCAAACATGCAAACCTACATGGTCAAGACATCCTTGCAGAAATAACTCAGAAGTTACAAAAGGAATGTACTTCTGATCATCCAGATTCCTTCTGGAAGAGAGAAAAATACTATGTCACTTTGCCATACAAACAGAATATAGAAATAAAACCTCAGAAAGCCTTAGCAAATAATATGAGTCCTACGGAGCAGCAAGCATGCAAAGAAGAAATCCAACAGTTGTTGGATAGGAAGTTGATAGAACCTTGCAAAAGTGCTTGGGATTGCCAAGCATTTTATGTCAATAAGCATTCTGAGCAGAAAACAGGAAAGAAAAGATTGGTAGTTAATTATGGAGAATTAAACAAAGCTTTAGAACCAATTAGGTATCCTCTACCTCATAAAGATTTAATTCTGTCAAAAATAGCAAAATCCAATGTCTTTAGTAAGTTTGATCTTAAGAGTGGTTTTTGGCAAATCGGCATAGCACCAAAATACAAGTACAAGACTGCATTCGTAGTCCCTCATGGCCAATATCAGTGGACATTAATGCCTTTTGGCCTGACGAATGGTCCATCAGAGTTCCAAAAAAGGATGGAAGACATTTTTCGTTCTTTAGACTTTGTTATTGTATATATTGATGATTTGCTCATTTTTAGCAGAGATATAGCTGAGCATAAGATCCATTTAGAACAATTTCATAATTTTTTTTTAAGCATGGGATTGCACTTTCGTCATCCCCAGATAAGTTTTTTATTGCCAAGACTTCCATTGAATTCTTGGGCCTCCAGATTTCACAAGGAAGAATAATTCTGCAGTCACATGTTTTGCAGAAACTCTTATAGTTTCCTAACAGATTGCAAGATACTAAACAGGTTCAGCAATTCCTCGTCTGCTTGAATTATATCAAACAGTTTTATCAAGCACAGGAAAAAGACACAAAGCTATTACAGAAAAGATTAAATCCTGGCACAGAATGGATACCAGCTATGACTGAAACAGTTAGAAGAATCAAAGCAAACATCCAGAAGCTTCCTCCCCTTGCTCTTCCAGTCTTAGATCTACCTTTTATTTTAGAGACTGATGCTTCTGATCAAGTTTGGGAAGCTGTACTATTTCAAAAGCATTCAAAGAAAGAGGAGGTTTGTGCTTATACTTATGGAACATTTTCCGAAGCAGAATCCAGTACCCATCATCACACAAAGAGATCCTTGCTGTCAAGAACGGTATTCATCGTTTCAGACTTTTACTCAAAAGTGTTTGTTTTACAGTTAGAACAGATCTTAAGCATATGAAGGGTATGCTTGGTAACAAAAGACTTGTAGAACATGGCAATGCCAGAGTTCTAAGATGGGCAGTATGGCTTCAAGGTTTTTATTTTGAGATTGTCTACAAAGCTGACAAAGATAATCGTCTTTCTGATATGTTAACCCGAGAAGGATCACAATTCCGAGAGATCAAAGTTTTTGAAAAAGGTGAGTCTTCATCCTCAACAGCAGACAATTCAGTTCTTATTTGTCATGAATGTATTTATTGTTATTGCAGCGATTGTTTTCACAACAAAATCCAGACTCTTCCTTTTCAAATCCAACAGCAGATGCTTCAAGATCAGCTAAACTCTCCAGAGGGACGCCGTAGCTACAATATCAATTTCAATAATCCCCTTCTCAGAGTCAACCATGTCAATATGATTATTGGGCATTTTCATTTGCTTTCAGGAGAACAACAATTTTTTGTTTACATTTTTGACCCTGCTATTAGATGGATAGATTTTTATGCCATTCACCAGCTTGCCAGAGCAAATGGCAAAGTTATTGTATGTTTCTTCTGTGATGATCTCCATACTCGTTAGTGGATTCCTTGGATGAAAATTTTACTCTTTTTGTAAGTTCCCAGAATATCAGCCTTAGAGCATGCCTCTCCTCAGGTTTTCATTCTTGTCCTGAAAGATGAATTATATGGTGCATCTCTCATCTATGGTATTTTCCAGTTCGATATCCTTTGGAAAAGTGCTACTGTCCACCCCTCAGTTACTCCAAGACAAGAATTTCAGCTTGTCATCAAACATCGTTTCTTTTGTGATGTTTCCGTTCCCAGCTACATGATGCCTGAACTTTTCCGGCAGTCTCCTTTCTTTGCATGTTTTTGAGAAGATGCCCCTCACTGGATGGAGGATGTAATACATTATGGTACTGATTACCAGCGCCAATACTTTCTACAAGATTCTTCAGATGAAAGCGACTTAGACCATGATGGATTTGGATCCGAGGGATTTGATTCTGATCATAGTCTGCCTTACTATGGTTAGCAAGTCTGATTTTTGTATATTTCTCTTTATTTATCTTTCGTGGGTTCTCTCATGAATCTCCACTCTGTATAAATCTGTCTTGCAGATCTTATCTAGTTTCAACATCTTACTTTATGATTGTCTTTCGTGGGTTCTCTTACGAATCTCCACTGTGTAATAAGATTTAGTACAATACAATCTGTACTATAGATTTGATATGCCTTCCGCATTATTATTTTCTTAGTGGGTTCTTTGGAAAAGAATCTCCACATTGTACAAATAAGTCATCTCATGGTTTGGATGTCTCTTTGTGAGTTACTCGAAAACCAAAGATGCCTTGTCAGTTACAAGAAAAGCATCTTCGTGCTTCATGAGTCACAAGTTTAGGTACAAACAGCCTCTACTATTTAAGTTGTCATGCTTAATGAGTCATCGATTCCTTTATTATAAGGCACTCCTCTTATTTTGGATATATAGGAGCTTAAGGGTTCTTTCTAGGCAGTCGAAATTCAGAACTAGAACCCTGAGTCCGAGTCTGAGTTGAAGAGTATGCTCTGTAAGTTGCTCATCTGAGTATAACATTGCATCAGAAATTATTTTGTCTGTAAGTCGCCCGAAATTAGTCTATATATGCTGATGTCCCCAGGTAGCTTGGAATTAAGCTTCAGCATAGCTGATGTTTGAAACCTAAAAGGGCTTAGTACTTCATATAGAGATATCATTGTCTGTGTGTCGCAGTAATGATCTTCGCTCTCCGAAGACGATCTGCAAAAGTATGATCAGTTCATGTATTATGGTTCTTGTGATTAATAAAAGTCTTATGCTTCATCTGTGTTTCCACGCATCATTATTATTTGTTGGCCCATTGAGAGGACCTGCCAACGAAAAGGGAAACAACCCCTACCTGATTGACTAGTTCCCACCCATGAGGTAAACACATAGCTATCGTTTGTGGCAAAGCGGTTATCAGTTTTACCTGAGCCATGGAGTGAGGGGTACTGCCCCAATACGCAAGTCGTCAGACAGCATTGGTGGCCGAGAGAAACCCCTGAACTGTTAGGAAGACGCACATACCTGGGGTCCATATCTATTTTCAGCTGAGCTGTTGCCGATCACTGTTGCGTCGTTTCAGATCCAGCCATTCAGATCCATTCTGAAAGTCGTTCCAGCAATTTTCGATCCATTCGGTGTCATTTCAGATCCCTCTGTTTCTGCTCACTTCCAAGCCGTTGCAAATCTATCTGTTTCAGATCCCTTTCGAGTCGTAGCTGCTCCATTCCGATAAAAAAATATTAAAAAAAAGAGTATAAAATTCTGTTTTTCCGCCATATCTCCCTTGTTTTAACTCCGTTTCCCTTGAAACTTCTCTGACACCCCTGTAATCCCATTCTACATATTTCATTCCTAAGGACCCTATCCCACATTCCACTTCCCAACACTCGAAATCTCACATTTGTCTATTTTTAGGGTTTGCCATAACTTCTTCGATTTTCACCCGATCACCTTTAAATTTTACCATAGAGTTCCTTTTCTAATTCTGTTTATTTGTCCCTCTCTGCCAAATTTTCTCATTCTTTCACCCCCCTTCTAAAATCCCCCTTTTTTGTTTTCCTGTCCTTTCAACAATGTCCAAAATCTAGTCAAACCACAATTACCAAACATATTTTTTCCCCAATCCAAATTTCCCTTTACTAAATCAGCTTATGTTTGTGTTTTTTTACCCATTCCAAAAAAAAAAAAAAAAACCCTGGTTATGGTTGTCACCCATGCAGGAGCACACACCATGGAGGAAGCACTTGCAGCCATCCAAACCAAACTCCAAGATCTGGATGAAAAATTTCTCAGCCTCCATCTTCAACATTCAGCCATGAACAATAACCGACAGCCAGAATCTTTTGCAGCCATCGGGTTCTCTTCTTCCAGCAATTTTCGTGGGTCGAAGTTTGATTTTCCTCGCTTCAATGGTACTGATCTGACTGGATGGATATACCGAGCAGAACAATATTTCAGTCCGCATAATACTTTTGATGTACAGAAAGTTCCACTTGCATCCTTTCATTTGGAACAGGAATCCCTTCAATGGTACTGTTGGTACATCAAAGCTCATCCCAAGCCAAACTGGACAGATTTTTGCCAACTCCTTTTGCCACGATTTGGTCCTAGTGCTTTTGATGACTTCACAAGAGCACTCACTAAACTTCACCAAATTGGCATAGTGAGAGAGTATCAGACAGAATTTGAGAAACTGGCCAATCACACAGAAGGATTGTCTGATGAATTCTACAGGATTTGTTTTATCAGTGGTCTCAAGGATGAAATCCGCTCAGAGGTCAAAATGTTCTATCCCAACACAATGATGGAAGTCCTAGGGTTGGCTAAGTTGGAAGAGGACAAGATCGCAGCTCAACAACGCTCCAAACCCACCTTTGTTCCCTTCAGAAATATGGGTTCCCAATGACCCCCCATCACGCCTGCTCCTCAACCAACTCCTATCAAGCATTTGTCTGAAACAGAGATGTAGGCACGCCGAGAAAAAGGGCTTTGTTATAATTGTGATGAGAAATTCACTCGGGGACATAGATGTGTTCAATAAAATCTCTATCTCTTGGATGTGGATTCTCCACCTACCTCAGAACTTGGTGAAGAAGCTCCAGATACAGTAGATGATCAGGTTGACATTCAACACCCGCCTGTTGACACCCCATCTCAGGATGACCCACACGAGATCTCTCTCCATGTTGTAACCAGCGTCACAACCCCACAAACAATGCGGGTCAGGGGATACTTCAAGAAGCTCCCTCTTACCATACTCATTGATTCTAGTAGCACTCATAACTTCATTGACCCTTGGATTGCCAAACAGGATGATTGTTTTGTCCATCCTTGCTCCAACTTTGAAGTCATGGTTGCTAATGGGGGCACCTTACCTTGCAAGGGGAAGTGTCACAATGTGTGTATCTCTATGGAAGATTATAACCTGCGCTCTGACATGTTTTCCTTGTCCTTAGGCGGATGTGATGTGGTTTTGGACGTTCAATGGTTACGCACACTTGGCCCCATCTTATGGGATTTTGCTGAACTTTGGATGTAGTTTTCAGTCAATGGGACACAACACAAATTTATGGGCTTACAACCAAGGTCTCTCCGCATCATCAGTTCACATCGCTTGGAAAAATCCTTAAGAAGAATTCACATGATTTCATTGCTCATCTTCATTCCCTTCATATGCACCCCCCAACGGTCTCCACTACTTCCTTGGATAGATATGCAGGTGTATTTGTTGCACCAGTGGGCTTGTCGCCTTCACGAGACCTTTCCGGTAAGCATTTAGCCGCATCTACATCTCAGTAGGACATAATGGCTATTTTGCATGTAGTATAGAAGTGGCAGCCATCCCTATTGGGGAATTATTTCTGCATCAAGACTGATCTCCAGAGTCTGGAAACTTTCCTGGAACAATGGGTCTCCTCCCCAGCACACCTGAAATGGGTTATGACTATGCGACCACTTACCAGAAGGGTAAGGAAAATATGGTGGCAGATGCTCCTCCTCGCACATTTGATGACCCAGTTTCTCTTAAATTTATTTCTCTGCTTGTTCCAAATTGGTTGCAATCTGTTCAAGGGGGCTATCTCTTCTATGAACTCCATGCTTTTTCCTCAGTAGGGCACTCTGGGTTCCTCAAAATGTATGACCAAGAACAATGTAACTTATTTTGGTAGGGACTCAAAATGACAATTCAATGGATGGTGGTTTACTGTGATACTTTCCAGGTCAACAAGGGTGAAACGACCCTCCTTTAGGGACTGCTCGAACCCTTGCCCATCCCTCCACAAATTTGGACAACTATTTCTATGGATTTCCTAGAAGTGCTCCAGTGGTATAGTACCACATCTAAAAGGACACCATATGAAGCAGTCTCTGGACAGGCACCACCAGTTCTTCTTCCATACACCTTCAGCGACTCCCTAGTTCAGGCAATTGACTCAATTCTTCGAAACAGCGATCAACTTCTCATTCTATAGGACAATCTTCACATGGCAAAAAATTGACTGAAACAACAAGCTGATCAGCACCGTTCTACGTGCACTTTTCACGTCTCTGATATGGTTCTTCTTCGTCTATATCCTTCCATGCAATCCTCCCTGAAACTCCAAAGGCGCCAGTGGCCCGAAATGCAACCCGAGGATGCTACAGGGGACCCACTCCTTCAGATTCTGCATCAATTTCCACATCTAAAGCTTTGAGGACAAAGCTTTTTCTAAGGGAGAGGGGATGTTAGGAACCCATGTCTTTACTTTGTTAGTATATTGTTGTTGGATGCATATGCTTTGTAAGTCGTCCCGTAGTATTTGTTGATCCATAGTTTGTGTTATTGTTGTTGGCACATATGCTTTGTAAGTCGCCCATAGTTTTGTTGATCCATAGTTTGTATTGGCCCATGGTTTTGACTCATATTATTGGCGCCTAGACTTAGTATATAAGTGTGTGTTGAGGCCTATGAAGGCACCATGAAGTTAATTGTATTGAGCTTGCTCAAAGGAGGTTGCCCCCTCGAAGTGGCCTGCGATCAATATAAAAGTGATTATGAGTTCTGTTATTTCTGATATCTCGTGTATTTGCATTAATTAATTATTGCTCATGTATTTGAATTAATTAATTATTGCAGGTTCATCACAAAGAGAAACCAGAAAGAAAGAGGATCTTTCAATATCTTATTGGATGTTAAAGAAATACAATAATTCTTGGAGTATGCCAGTAAAAATGAAGCTGGAAAACAACTGACCATATCCCTCATACAAAAAATTCATTATTCACTCATGAATATTGAAATCCTCGAATGATGACAACATTCTTAGGCATACATAATATCTATAGATAGCTCCTAGAGATCATAGATGTCTGGATTGATTTGGCCGTGTTAGGAACCCGTGTCAACCCTTCTCTTTACTTTGTTAGTATATTGTTGTTGGATGCATATGCTTTGTAAGTCGTCCCATAGTATTTGTTGATCCATAGTTTGCATTAGCCCATGGTATTTACCCATAGTATTGGACACATATGCTTTGTAAGTCATCTCGTAGTATTATATTTTCCATGGTATTGACCCATAGTATTTGGCATAGACTTAATATATAAGTGTGTGTTGAGGCCAATGAAGGCACGGTGAAGTTATTTTGTATTGAGCTTGCTCAAAGGAGGTTTCCCCCTTGAAGTGGCCCGCGATCAATAAAAATATTGTGTGATCTGATATATCGTGTATTTCATCAATTAATTGTTGCAGGCTCTTCTCATATGGTATCAAAGCACTTTCTTGGGCTCATTGGGTGGAATTTCCGCCAAAAAAAATTTCGCATCTGTTGCAGGTTCGGATCGGGGACTAATCCCTATCCGCTTAACTGTGGGAAGTACTTGGACATAAGCCCTAAAACTCATTGTGAGGAGTACCACAGGAACCCCGAAGTAGTTGGCCCATTGAAAGGACCTGTCAGCGAAAAGGGCAATGACCCCTACCTGGTTGACTAGTTCCCACCCGTGAGGTAAACCAAGAGCTCTTGTTTGTGGCAAAGCGGTTATTAGTTTTACCTGAGACGTGGAGTGAGGGGTGTTTCCCCGATATGCAAGTCGTTAGACAACATCGGTGGTGAGTGAAACCCCTGAACCGTTAGGAAGCCGAGCATACCTGGGGTACATATCTATTTTCAGCTGAATTGTTGACGATCACTTCCACGCCGTTACAGATCCATCTATTTCCGATCACTTTCGTATCGTTGCAGATCCAACCAATTTAGATCCATTCCGAAAGTCGTTTCAGATCTAGTCGTTTTAGATCCATTCCGAGTCATTTCATATCCATCCATTTTTCGATCCATTCTGAAAGTCGTTTCAGATCCATCCGTTTTCGATCCATTCCGAGTCGTTTTAGATCCAGCCATTTTCGATCCATTTCGAGTCATTTCAGATCCATTCCGAAAGCCGTTTCAGATCCATACTAAAAAATAAAAATAAAAAATCTTTTTTTTTCGTCATATCTCCTTTATTTTCACTCTGTTTCCCTTGAAACTTCACTGACATCCCTACAATCCCATTACGCATATTTCATTCCTAAGGACCCTATCCCAAATTTCACTTCCCAAAACCAGAAATCCCACATTTATCCATTTTTAGGGTTTGCCATAACTTCTTCAATTTTCACCCAATCGCCTTCAAATTTTGCCACCGTGTTCATTCCCTATTTTTGCTTCTTTGTCATTGTCTGAAAATTTTTCCCATTCTTTCACCCCGCTTCTGAAATGCTCATTTTCTGCTTCCCTGTCCATTTGAAAGTGTCCAAATCCTAGTCAAACCCCAATTACCCATCAAAGTTTTTCCCAAATCCAAATTTCCCTTTACTAAATAAGCTTTTGTTTTTGTTTTTCTATCCATTAACAAAAAAAAAAAACTCATGGTTATGGTTGTCACCCACGGAGGAGCACAAATCATGGAGGAAGAACTTGCATCTCTCAAAATCAGACTCCAAGATTGGATAAAAAATTCTCAGCCTCCATCTTCAACATTCAGCCATGAAATCTGGGTTCCTCAAAATGTATGACCGTGAACAGTGTAACTTCTTTTGGCAGGGACTGAAAATGACAATTCAACAAATGGTGGCTGACTGTGATACTTGCCATGTCAATAAGGGTGAAACGACACTCCTTCCGGGACTGCTCGAACCCTTTCCCATCCCTACAGAGATTTGGACAACTATTTCTATGGATTTCCTTGAAGCACTCTGGTGGTACAATACCACATCTAAAATGACACTGTATGAAGCAATCTATGGACAGGCACCGCCAGTTATTATTCCATACACCCTCAACAGTTCCCCAGTTCAAGAAATAGAAACGGTTCTTCAAAACCATGATCAAATTCTTCTCATTTTACAGGACAATATTCACATGGCAAGAATTCAAATGAAACAACAGCCGATCAGCACCGTTCTGAGTGCACTTTTCAAGCAGGTGATATGGTTCTTATTTGTCTACAGCCTTCCAAGCAATCCTCCATGACACACAAAATCCGTCAGCTTATCTCTCAATCTATCACAGAGTTATTAATTCAGTGGCACGAAATGAAACCCGAGGATGCTACAGGGGAACCACTCCTTCAGATTCTGCATCAATTTCCACATCTAAAGCTTTGAGGACAAATATTTTTCTAATGGAGAGGGGATGTTAGGAACCCATGTCAATCCTTCTCTTTACTTTGTTAGTATATTGTTGTTGGACACATATGCTTTGTAAGTCGTCCCGTATTATTTGTTGATCCATAGTTTGTATTATCCTATGGTATTGACCCATAGTATTGGACGCATATGCTGTGTAAGTCGTCCCGTGGTATTATACATTGCATGGTATTGACCCATAGTATTTGGCATAGACTTAGTATATAAGTGTGTGTTGAGGCCAATGAAGGCACGGTGAAGTTATTTTGTATTGAGCTTGCTCAAAGGAGGTTTCCCCCTCGAAGTGGCCCACGATCAATAAAAATATTTTGTGATCTGATATATCATGCATTTCATCAATTAATTGTTGCAAGTTCTTCTCAGGTTGATACTAATGGAAAATATATGTTCTATGTAGATATTGTTCCATGATATCTAAAATGGAGTAGTTACCAGTTGATACTCCAGTTCTACAGAGAATAGGGAGAAATAATAAACTGTGGAGACCCTTGCACATTGGTGGAACAACAATGATTCAGTTGGACAGAATTTTTCTTGTATAAATTATGTCCAAGAAAAGATTGGATTCAAAGACGAAAAAACTTTATTCTCCACCTCCAAGCAAACATGATAGTTTCCCATCAAAACCACATGTAGTTCAAGTTCAAACTAAAGCATATCGGCGACAAATATTTACCTTTGGAGCCTCCTATTTACATCAATAAAAAATTCATCCATAGGGATCATGATGGAAGGATGGCCATTCAAATACAAAAGAGGATTCCTCTAAATTTCAAAGTTGAATCAACCTTTGCTAGCAAATAGTTGTGGTCTGAATCCAATTAGGTATGGATTAAATGTAGAACAGTGTTTCTCATATTGCATGTTTCCGGATACATTGTTCGGATTATATTCCTCTTTTGACAAAAATAATGAAATATTCACTATATGTACCCATGGAGAAGACCCATTCATATTCCTTGTAGTTCATGATTACTATGAATAGTTGGAAACATTGTGGGTTTCCCTATGCTCCATTATGTAAATACTCTTTAAATCTTTATAATTGTACTCTTGTGATTTTGGTCAACCATACTTGCATTACTTGGGTCCCCATATGTCCAAAAGGACCATTTAAGGGATGATATAACATTACTGGTATTCCCCACTAATGCCCCAAATCTCCTTTATGACTTATAGTTGTCATTCATGCCTCACCGGATTAACCTGCTATGCTTCTATAAATAAATATCTCCTCCTCATAATATTCATTTGGATTTTTTGGAGTGTGAGAGTATTGAGTCTGAGTCAAGGTCTGCATATCCTCCGTGCTTGCACATCTTGCGATATGGAATATGAAAATAATATATCTCAAGTGTGAATTCAATAGAGATAGATAAGTGTATTCTCTCCCTCTGCACCTCATGTGATCTGCATGGATCAGAAGCTTGCTAGACTCATATGTGTGTAATACCTATGACAATCTTCACCCTTTGAAGACAATTAGGTTAGAGTCTATTTTGTAAATTGAAGATCACTCAACCAAAAGCACTACCTAGATTGAGCCCTTAAGTTGGGTAAAACCATCATTCAACGGGTAGCGAAAGGCAGCGCAGTATGCAATAATGATCTTGAGATTCTATAAGCATTTGAGTCTATATTGAGTTTGGAGTTGGTTTGTCCTGAGCCTATTCGATCTTGTACTAGTTACCTTGGTGCACATTATCATTATCAGTGGTTTCCATCGTGTTTGTTAACGGTATACATTAATGACCGGTAATCAAACGGTTTCCTCCATGTTCGACTCCAACTCATCTATTCACATGAATAGGATTACCTCTTGGTGGTTTGGATGGAAGACCTTGGGATAACAGTAACATCCTCACATTTTGATATTTCTTGAGTTGTGCAAGACTGTACCACACCTCATATGACACTGGTACAGGTTATTTTTTAAGGATTATAAAAGTATACTCATGTATAGTATTCTAAGCGATTATTTTGGATTGAAAAAAACATATATATAGATTGGTAGGAGAATATTAAATATGAAACATACAATTTACTACTAAAACTTGTAAATTTTGGCGAATATTATGATAAAAAAACATATTTTATGTAAATATAGGCGATATTAGAGACTAAAAATGACCAAATAGCGAATTTATTTTATGAAAAAATGCCCAAAAATAGCCATTTGGCGAAATTTCGCCCCTAAAAATTTCCCTACACTGGTACCATTGGGAGAACCATTACTTATCTCAGCTACATATTGTTCTCTTGATGCATGATGAGACATAGATCCACTATGTAACTAATCTTGGATATGATCTCCATATTGACATAGATCCACTGTGTAATTATTTGTGGCTATGAATCCTAACTGGCATGGATCCTATGTGCATCATCTTCGTGACCATGACCCAATTATTTTACATGGATCCACTGTGTATCATCTTCGTGGCCATGACCCACTTCTATCTTTTACATGCATCCATTGTGTATTATTTCGTGGTCATAATCACTACACCATATACATATGTCATGGATCTGCAATGTATACTGTTTGGATGCCATATTCTATCATTCTAAGCATGGATATGTCCATCTTAGGGAAAATAACATCTGACACGTATCTATCTATTGCAGGTACTTTTTTGAAATTAAGAGTCTCAAAATCTTCACATCATCTACTCTGCATCCCATTCCACCACTTATTATAATGTATTTCGACCATCATGTTCCCTTTTGACCTCACAAATTAGGGGGCATCTGTTATATATCAAATCGACACTTCTCTATCTGTGAATATAGTTCAAAATATGACACTCAAAAGTGTCACTATTCGCGCACAAAAATGACACTTCTGGATCGAAGAACCTATGATTTGACCTCGATTGATGGCCTTGATAAAAATAAAATCCCAGCATCATTCCACTTAATTCTAAGAGTTGCAAATATAAATTATGGCAAATTTGCACCTTGATAGTTCATTAGGAGCGAATTCACTAATAATTCACATTCTGCTATATCATTGGGAGTGAACCATTCACACCTTGCAAATTCATTAGAAGCAAAAGTATAAAAAACTGACAATTCACATTTTGCACACTGAAAAGAAGCAAATCATTTGCATGTTTCCTGTGAATTAAGTGCAAATTCTCCATAATTTCATAAAAAATAGTTAAGGAAGTTTTTCTCGTTTGTAACTCACCAAACCGCCTGGTAACCATCTACAACTAGTTCATTCTCATATAAAAGGAAATAAAATGGACTAGGTGGGGGGGTTAGAAACATCTAAATTTATGCTAGAGTAATCACTCACACACCCTTCATCCCTTCATTTTAGCAATTCTTGTTTGTTGATCCCTTGTATCCCTAAACATTGAAATGTCTCCCTTAGGTGACTTCATCCCTCACATATATCTTGTGGATCTAAATGGGATTGTTGGATTGTATTACGATGGTACCAGCACCAACGTACCTGTAGAGGTACCCTAGGGAGAGGCCAACATTTGTTTTAGACTTGGAGGGTGTGATACAACCACTCTTCATAGGTTGGGTCATGTCCAGATCCTATGGATCCCTCCTAGGGGTACTATGGATTAATGGGACTGTTGATTGCTTCTTAAAAGGGCTTGAAGCCCTGAGGTTGGTGACCGGGCCCCCGAAGGCTGGGTCTTTGGACCACATGACTCCGCCCATTACTTTTACAATGGTGGCATGCCTTTCTTCAACATTGGGGCCCATGTCATGGACCCATGTATTCTCCTTCACCCTCCTGATGCTCCAGATCTCCAACACTAGCTCTCCCTGGCCTCCATAGAGGATGACATCATCCTTTCCTTAGCTGCAGAATGCTTGCGTTGAGGGGGGGGGGGCGTTGAGGGATTTTCACTATTTCTTGGGTTAGTAGGGGTATGACGACCCCCCCTCCGCATATCAACCTCCAGTTCAACCCAATGTGGCCTTTTTCAGTCATTTTTGACATGTAGAGGTGAATACTGAGGAAAAAGTCCCAATTCACCCACTCTTATCATTATTTTATATTATTTTTGGTTTAATTTTAAGTTGATATTTTTAATATTAACTTGACCTTATTTTATGTAAAAGTGAGTGTGAGATCATATAAATTCAATCTCCTCACTTCAATTTTAGACATCAACTTTATGGGATTACACTTTTATTTCTGATTTTTGCCCTAACTAGGGCACTTTGAGTGATGTGCACCTCTTGAGGATGATCATGCTTGCTAGTTTGGGGATAATTCTTTGGAGTCTTTGCTCTTGTTTCTTTTCCAAGTTGATTCTAAGAGTTGTTTGCTTAACACATGCACACGAAGGTATGTAATTCTTTCTCTTGATGTATTTTTGTTAAATGTTGGATGTATGCTTTTCTAAGGTTGAATGGTATCCATTGGTGTTGCGTTTTTCCCTAGCATAAGTCATTTTCTATCCTTTAGTCACCCTAGCATTGTCAAATTGAGTTTTAGGTCTCCAAAGTTTCTCTTAGCTAGGGTATCATCAACCAACTCTTGAAGTTGTTGAATAAGCCCTAGTTTTCCAAACTTGGCAAGCACCATCTCAAGAGGAGGGTTGTCCTTTTTGATGCTCTAGAGTTAGGTGAATGTCATTAATGAAACCCTAAGTTGTTTCATCTACATATTCAACCTAATTTTCTGAGTTTTGCAACTGTAAATATTATGTTAGAATTGGGTCTGCAATTTTATGATAAAAACCCTAAAAATTGAAAGAAAGAAAAATTCTTATTTTTTGGCCTCCCTAAAATTTTAGCCCTTCCTCCTATAAATTCGTCCTGCCCTGTTTGTCCCTAGAAACCCTAGGGTAAAATTGTAGGAAGCCCTAAAAATTTACAAATCTCAAAAATCCTAAAAATCCCTAATTTTGGTGATTTTGTACATATTATTTTAGCTTAGTTTTTAGTTTTATTGTAATTTGAGGACTAATTTTTACATGCAATTTTTTATAAAATTAAATTTTAAATTCCTAAATTAAGCCCTAAATTTATGTGCACAAAACCCTAACACATACCTAAAAACCTATGTGACCTACCCCTCCAAAACTCCTTTCCTTCCCTCTTCTCCTATATGCTTCTGTCTCCTTTCTCCATCTTCTTTGCTGCCTTTTCCTTCTACTTCTACCCCCCATCAAACCCTATTACTTTAGCACACACAGGTATGCAATTAAAATTGCAGACCATGTGCTCTCCCTCTTTTGCCATCTCTGCAAAAACATAAAACAAAAAAACTAAGTTTGTGTTAGTGTAATTTTCTATGGTTAGTTTCCTTGCTCTTAGTCTAGTTTCTATGCATTTATTTAGGTAGTTGTTGACCAACTCACAACCTCACAGTCGACAGGGGTTCACCAACTATCGACACATACCGCAATCTCCCTGGGCACTGGTCTGGGCAAGTTTGAGCTTACCCAGCAACACCTACAGAGCGGATGAGGTCTCACCGAAGGCGTCCAGGAAGAGCAGATGGAACCATGTTTCCGTCGAGGGAGGAGGCAAGTTGCGGCAGTACGATCCCAATAGAAATTATAAATATTCATCATGAAGTTATAGCACATCACTTTAATCGCAGCATTAACATTACAGTAAACAGATATCTATAACATATTATTGCGGCATTCACATCATAGCAACAGAAATGGATAATTGCATTAGGACAAGACAATAACACAGCTTGCACCAAATCATCATCCTTATATTACTGTAGCAAACCAAAATCAGTACATAAATCTCTACACAACTTCCTGCATTGTCGATCTGCGCATATAGCTCTATTCTTATCTTCTATTCATCAACTTTTTCTAACACTTACAATTCTCATCTATTTATAGGCTTCTTCCAATTACAATACTTGTCCACTTTCCTAACAGACGCTTATGGACAATTGACTAACTGACTTGGTCTAATGACCCAAAAACCCGCATACCATGGTACAATTGACTCGATATTACAAAATACATGACCCAAAACCTGCCAACTGCGGTGTACTTGACTCAATATTACAAAATACATGGTCCAATTCACCCAAAACCCACCAACTACGGTATCCTTTGGCACAAAATACTCCTTTCGCACCTTCATTCGATGTGTCGTGGTGTCAGCAGTACCGCGATCTTTCCTCACCAAACCACCTGCCAACAGGACCCCAACACAATCTTGTGGCTCGCCCTCGAGCCACATCAACTGCTGGACATAGTACATGTCAACTGCATCTGTTCTTGCTGTCTGGATCACGCAATGTTGTCTCCTTCCTTCGGTTGTACAGATCCTCGGCTACCAATTCTGTAAGCCTGACCCGAGAGTAGGCAACCCCTGATTCACTTCCAGGTATGTCGCGAACTCATCCTCCAATCGCATGAAATAGTGCGGAATGAAAAGAAAAGAGGACGAACAGTACCAAGGGGTGAGAACGGCAGATGACTCTAGCACATCTGTTTTGCGCCAGTTCCCATTTTCTACTGAAGTCAGGGAGCTACCACCCCAACCAGCGTTCTGATCAAAAATAACACAACCCTTCGAACCACTACTGCATATTAAATCATGCGGGACTGGCAGGGGTTTATCTCATTGTCGACGCGTACCGCAGTCGCCCTGGCACCGGCCCGAGCATACACAGGGGAAGTGCACCGACCATATCAAGGCGCTTAGGGACACTCGTCGTGTGGTCTCGCAGGGCCCCTAGGGTGCTGTCACAGGAAACAAAGTGAAGCATTTCCACAGCCTCCTTGTAATTCCTCACAACTCAACTCCCAAATTGATTAATTAGCATAACCACTCTATGTTGAAACAACTTTTGTATGGTTAAGTACCAACTTCCTTGGTTACTTATAGCCGGACCCTCCTAGGTCACGATGGGGGGAATGATGCCCCGGTACCTCTCATCTGTCTGTATGAGTTAGCCGACTGTCATAGTGGAGGGGGGATACCATGCTGCCTACAAAGCTCCCACGTGCCATCACGTGAAAAACCCCGCTGCTCGTTTCGACCCAAAGTGCCATGTGCAAAACATGCCATCGTCATATGTGAACCCAACCAAATCGGTCAGGTGCAATCATGTGGAGAGATGGTGGCTAGTAGTCACACCACTTCGTCGTACTCTCCCAACTCCATCGTACAAATCCCTCATCGAGCCTGAGGGAAACACTGCCATGAGTCTCTGAATACTCTAACCTGGTGGCACAAGCCTCTTCCGCTTGCGCATACCTTCTGTTGTTGGTGCGCCATCTGCCACCAAGCAACCTGCAACAATCATCATCATGTTTTTTTTTTTTTTTACCCATGCGACTCAGACATCGCACTACTCCAAGCCCGTGCGATAGGGCTTCAACCTGTGACCGTTTACCAGTTTGGGGAGCATCCCCCCATCCAATCGCTGCAACTGAACCGCTCCTCCTGAAGTAATACTATTGATGCGGTAGGGACCCAACCAATGCATCTGCAACTTGCCTAGATGTTTCTTAAACTTGCTTTCATATAGTAACACTAAGTCACCTTGCTGAAACTATTTGTGTTTGATGTGGTGATCATGCCATGCCTTCTGGAGGTCCTTCTCTACCCCTTGGTGAAATCCAGTGAGAACTCGATCCTCTTCAAGATCCACCAATTGTGCTAGACGTTTGTCTAACGCTGCGACATCATCCATGCTCATAACAGCTGCAATTCATAGACTTGTAACAATGTACTCCATAGGCATAATTGCTTCCTTCCCATATACCAGCTTGAAGGGTGTTTGACCATTCAACCTTTTACATGTGGTGCGATAGGCCCACAATACCGCTGGAACTTTCAAATCCCAGTCGTCACGGTTCCCATTACACACCTTTGTCAATGCATGCTCCAATACCTTGTTAAACGCCTCCACCGTTCCATTCGCCTGTGGGTGATAGAGTGTACTCTTCTTATGTTGTATCTGCAATTCTTCCGCTAATGCGTTGATAGTGCGATTCAGAAAATGGCTTCCTTGGTCACTCAGTAATATCTTGGGGCAGCCGAAACGAGTGATAATGTGGTTGAACAAAAATCTAGCAGTTGTTGAAGCGGAACAGTCAACTACAGGTGTTGCCTCAGCCCACCAAGTCAAGTATTCTGTCTCTGTGATAATATACTGGGCACCTGTGCATTTCCCTGGTGGATGTATCAGTCCTACAAAATCCACAGCCCATTTTTCGAATGGTTGTAATGTTACTTGTGGTAGCAATGGCATCTCATCACGTCTGGATGGCTTTCCATTCCGTTGACAAACATCACAAGACCGTGCATAGTTTGTCGCGTCATTATGTAATGTGGGACACCAAATCCCTACACGTAGTACTTTCCGAGCAGTCGCCCGACAACCATAATTTCCTCCTGCGACTCCACCATGTGCCTCAGCCAATATTTGTGCTTGCTCATGCGACAAGACACATCTACGAAATATCTCATCGGCACCTAATTTATACAACTCTCTCGCGATCAATTGAAAGTCAGTAGCCTTGACGACCAATTGCTTCTTCTGAGTAGTGGTAAAGTCATCGGGCGCTACCCACAATCGTTGGCACCCCATCACATGGTCACTAGGATCAGTCTGACCATCATACTTTCCAGTGTGATAAACCTCAGTATCGCCGAACCGAATCATCATCAACCTTCAACACTGTGACCAATCTTTAATGAATTTCTTATGTGTCGCCCACCAGCGTGCTGGAGCAGCCTTCAGTGCTTCCTCCAAAGCCAGCAATCATTGTGATTCTGGAACGCGGTCTTCAAATTATTCTACAAAGGTGTTTAGGCCAAGCAACCCCTCATAGACAGGCAATGTGATCGTTTCGGTCGCAACATAACATAAAGATTGCGTAACTAAACCACATTTCCGGACTGATACTTCATGCATTCGATTCTGCCAATGTTCCAATGCATCATCAAAGTCGAAAGACGCAAAACTCTCGCTGTGCCACTCCAGCTCACCGTGGACAGTGGGATGAATATAATCTTCAGAAATATTAAACGCATGGTCCCATATAGTGATATCATCATCTTTTACCTGCTCCACATATTGGCGTCCTTCAGTCGGATCCAACGGAGCGATGACTCAGAAATTGCGATTCTCAAAGGTCATCATGTGCTTCTTAAAGTTGATTACAGCTCCACTATCGTTAGCCCATCCTATCCCCAATAGCACAGGATAGGAGCTTCCTCCATGAACTACTTCAATGACGTCAAAGTCGGCATAAGTCTTCATGCCCTCAATATCAATTGTGAGCCGCGGAACTCGCCCAATAGGTGTTACCTTCGCATGGTTAGCCAACCGGAGCTGTACAAGAGACCAGCTAAATGGGGGACTCCCCATCTTCTGCCACACTTGCTTGGTTAAGATGTTAACATCCGAACCAAGGTCAAGAATCACAAAGTCAACATCATAGTCACCAATCTAGATATTCATTCGCATTTCCTTGCCAGTCTTCCGTCGTTGTAAGGAGTTTACTGCCGACTCCTGTCGTTCTTTCGAAAATCCCTGCAACCATCCCTCAATCTCAACTAGAGCAACTGGGTCTCGTTCCAATGTTAGACAGCTTTCAAGGAACTTCTGCAATGTCCCTAGTGGTGGTCGATCGACGTCTGATGTGGCATCAAAGACAGGCGGCATATCGCAAACAACAGCCTTGCCACGGTCTTTCTCCAATGTGCGACGTGCTTCCAGGAATGTTTCTTGCTCCGTATCAATGTCGAAGGGTACCATCTTCTGACCAGCTAACCGTATCAGTGGTCGTGAACCATCTTTCCAGTCGTCTTGCCTCCACGAGTGACAACAGCCACCAAAGCATCTTGTGGTCGCAGCTCTACATAAATGGTCGCAATATTTGTGCCATGTGTTTGGTTCTGTTGCAAATTCACTGGTTGATTGATATTTTGATTGCCGTTCGACGGTGGTCGCGGGGGCTCGTTCTGCACTAGTTGCTACACCAGGTTCTGTACCGGTTGTTGTACTAGGTTCTGTAGCTGCGGAGTGTTCCCAGCCGACCATCGTGCAATCAACTACGGACAATTCTCAACCATATGATCATTACCGGAACAAAACATACACTGATTCTGTAGCAGTGGGAAGTCACGCTGATTATGCCCCCATACCACACAATGGTAACATTGAATAGGTCCACGACCACCTCGGCCTCCTCCTCCATGACCAAATCCACCACTGCGTCCACCCCTGTAGCCTCCCTAGTAGCCGCCCTGCTGCTGGCATTGTTGTTGCATTGGTGCTAGCGACATCCCTTTCCCTTGTAATGCATACTGCGGTTGTTGTACATATTGTGGCTGTGGGGGGTTCACCGGTGTATATTGTGGTACGAACTGTTGCGGTTGTTGCTATGGTACAAACTGCATCTACTGCTGCAGTATCGGCTGAGCTACCTATGGTTGTAGTAGTGCAGCGCATTGATCATCTTTGACATAGAATGCATCACACATTCTCTCCTGTAGCAACCCATATGCACGACAATCCTTGTCATCATGTCCTACCGACTTACAGAAGGTGCAATACATATTTCACAGGGTTGTGACCATTTTTTGCATATATGGGAAATTATCATGACCATGCCCAAACACTTGACAAACGCGACACCATGACATACTGCCGCCATTCAACTGATTGGGAGCACCGGAGACCAAATAATTACGAAAATCTGGGCAATCATCTTTTGTATGTCCCTCTCGGTTACATCGCATACACCATACTTCATCGCGTTGTTCCTTGTTCTTCTTTTTATCTTGCAACTATATAATCAAGTTAGCGAGCTGTGTCTATATCTGCGACATCCCGGCTGCATTATCTCCAATCGGTGACACTTCCAATCGCATTGCGATCTCTAAAGCTTTGCTATGCGTCGAAATGTTTTGCTGCATCAGCGTAGCCGAATGTGGGGTAGTAGTGCCACAATGAACCATTCTTTATGTTTGACAGGGCTCATATCAAAACTAACCTTTTCCATCAATGTCTTGAATCGTTGGTCGAAATCCCATACCGTCTCATTGGGATACTACTTAATTTCCTTCAATTCAGTAATATATTGAGCCTCCGACTTAGGCTGTCTAAATTCAGCAATCATCCCATCCCGAATCTCATCCAGTGACTTCTCTGGGGCCCCCGCGGGGACTAAAACAAACTTCATGAACCAATCTAATGCACGACCTCGCAGAGTCGTGGCTAACTGTCCTTTCTTAGCATTGTCATCAGTGATCTGTTTCACGGTCCAGACCGCTTCACACAAGAACTAGTACTGTTCTGGGTTGTTTGTCGCACTTCCATGGAATAACGGTAACTTAGCATCATCGCCCGCCATCTTGGGCTTCCTTCCTCCTGTCGCTGTGCTACTACTACCAATTAACTTCTGCGGTGTCGAAGTAGTGTTTCTTGCTGGCTGAGAGTTAATGAGCGGAGGTGTGGGTATGTTGGTGTTGGGGTTTGGTCCTGCCTCTATCCTGGGCGTAGCCTGGTCGTTCCTATCAGGACTATGAGGTCGCTTCGTCCCGTGTGGTATTCCTTCGCGGTTTTGTAGTTCGATCACAGCAGGACCTTCTCCCATCCTCTGCCTCTTCGCCTATCGAAACCTTACTCCTCCTCTCGTAAGACCACTTTCTTCCTCGGCTTCACTCACAGTCTCCTCATGGTCTGCACCCATCTACCCCTTTACCATTCCATGTACCGTTCCCCAACAATTGCAGTACCCACGGCCTCCTCCCACCAAGCTGTCTATTGATCAAGGTGCATTTTTAATATACCCTTCTCACAGATTAGCATCTTAATCGACAGTTGGAACGATAGCAAAAACCTTACCCTTGGTCCTCGGAAGAAATATCTTTCGGCTTCGCTATAGGATTTCTTCATGTCGACCGCAAATTCAGTGATATATCCTTCCAAGATCCTATCAATCCAAACTTCGACAGCCCGCGATGCCTTATTATCAACTTCCTGCAATTTTGAATCAATTCTAGGGTCCAAGCCATCGGCTCACTACCCTGGAAGTTCCTCTTCTGGAAGGTCAGCTTCAACAACCATTCATTACAAAATGACTAGGAATTCACAGAAAAACCATTCATGCAGACCATCGCGAATATATCTTCCTACCCAGTGATCTACCGTCAGTCGTGTATTCTGACTTTCTTCTTCAACAAACTCCTGCAATTTCTGATCGAACCATTTTTGTATCTCCGGCTTCGTCGGGTGCCACAACATGACCTCCTTCTACTCTGCACATGGTCCCGGCAACGGAACCATTTGTTGACCAAATCACGACCTCACAGTCGATAGGGTTTCACCAACTGTCGACACATACCGCAGTCTCCCTAGGCACCGGTGTTGCTTGGTTTTTCAACCAAGCATGTGCAAGGATGCACCTATTAACTTGTAATAGAAGTCTTCGAATAAAAGCAAAAACAATTATAAATCTAATCTAACATTAACATAAGCATATGTAAATAAACAAAAACTAAATCAATAACAAGAGATATATGGAAGAACAAGATTAAAAAATGACTTTTGTATTATAATACCTCAAATGGTGAGGATGTTTGGTGTTGAGCAGCTCCAAGGTTGAGGTGCTCCAAGCTCCAATATTCTCTTCTCCAAGATGCTGAAATGGGGGTCTTCAAACTCAAAATGGGAGGCAATGGCTCTCAATGAGAATTTGGCAGCATAAGGATAGGATGAAATGTGGATGGAAAATGAGGAGCCCATATCACATTTTTATAGTTTTTGGTGATGGGGAATACCATTATGGTTTTGAGGAAACCAATGGTATTAACCAACATGGTTTAGGTCTCTTTTTCCCTCTTTTTCCTTTTTTGAATATTTTTAATATTTGTATTCCCTTTTAATATTTTTGGGGAATTTTGGACCCTTTTTAGGGTTTTTTGTGTTTTTTGAGGAAAAATATATGTTTTGAGGGAAAAAAAGGTGTATTATGGTCTTTTTGGTGACCTTTAAATGGCTTTAGAGGCTCAAATGGTGGAAAAGTGGACAAATGGATCATGTGAATAAGGGAATGAGCTAGTGAGAACTTTTTGGGTGTTAATAGATTGCCCCCTGATGTGTGAGGGCAGGAGCTCATCATATGGCCGATAGACATCATAGTTCTTTTGTGTTTTTCCTAGGGTTTGGAGTAGAGGAGAGACCGATTGGAGACTGGAACAACGGCCCCTTGGAAGCTGCAAAAACTAAAAAATATTACATGTTCCAAAATGAATGAGGAATAATATTTGACTATGGACGAGGCGGGCATACCCATGCTCGTATCAAGACATATACATAACAATTAGGCCCATGAAGGGGGGCCTTTAAGAAATACATAAAAATCTGTCAGTACATCATAATGGTCTAGAGGGGACACAATGCTGGGACATACTCATGGTCATATCATGACTGATCTGAATAGTTGATACACTGGGAAAAATGTAACAACTTTTCTGAATGAGGTATCAGAAGGGTTGTTGAACTGCTGAAACTGAAGGTGTCCAACATCTGAAAATTGTAGCCAAGCGCAACCCGAATATTAATAGGAATATGTAACTGGTTGTATCCTTAATTAGAATCTTATATGTGGTAGAGTCAGATGATATCCGGGGTCTTCAACAAATAACTGAAAGGATCGATATCCTGTACGAGTCTCAATGAAGCGATCAAGGTGTTGAAGTCGAGCTTGTGAGAAACAATCATTTCGAGAGGCACTAAGGACTCCTTTCAAAATGATCCGTAGGCACTCATCGCTAATGGTGATGAGTCCAAGGCACCGGGACCTATGGGTCTATCCTATGGAATAGATTTGGTTGGCGTCGATAGAGGGAGACCAGCAACTACCAAGGCAATGATGTTTCCTTGGTAGGAGCGCGAGGTTTAGAACTGAAGTGTGATAGTACTGATGGTAGGACTGACATACTGTGGGGATGGGAAATAACTAGGGTCATAGAGTGGGTGGACTCAAACTTTCTTTGTTCAGAGCATGATGACATGGTTGACCTGGTAGCGTAGGAAACTGACTTGTGGGTGCGGGGATCATAGCTTTAAGAACTGAAGGGTATGTATTGTAGGTTGGAGTGACTCTGGGGGGGACAAGCTGATGGATGTTGTAGAGGGACTCTCAGGGTGACATACTGCAGAATACTCTGAACAAAGGAAACCAAAATGGTGAAGCTGCCATATGAGTAGACGTGATCTATTGCGGGCCGAGAAGCACCATTGGGTCCTTCTTCATGGTTTTAATGAGTTCCAAGAAGGGATACAAGTTTGCTCTGAAATGTTACTGTCCTGTGGATTTTGTGAGCCCAGGACTGTTCGTGCTCGTGAGTGCTTTCATTTTTCAGGAGTCTGAAAATTATAAGAAGACTCTAGATTGGTGGAGGAGTACCGTCCTGGGGATTTATGCGAGCCCAAGACGGTGATTGCTCATGGTTGCTTTCATTTTTTGAGAGTCTGAAAGCGGTAAGAAGACTCCATTGGTGTTCTTTTTCGTAAGTTAGTCTCCAAGGCCTGAAAAAGCATAAAATGATGCAAATGGAGAACTCTTCTAGCCGATGTGACTAGAGTATTCATTTTTCGTAATTAGTCTACAAGGTCCGGAAAAGGCGTAAACTGTTAAATTTTTAGAATTTACTTCAATCTTATCTAGGATCTTAACTGAAAGAACAACATGTATAGCAAATCTACAGCATATCATTCATGGACACAATAATGCAAGCACAGAAGAGACACCGAGTTTACTTGGGGAAACCATAAAGGTGAAAAACCCCAATAACTTCCTCAGAGATAGATAGAGCAATGATACAACCATAATACAAGAGATAGTCTTCTCCTAGCAGCAGAGCCTCCTCCTCCACAAGTGCGCCACTCTCCACAGTGTGAGTGAGAGAAATAGAATGTGTAAAATGAGAGAGACACACTCTCTATTTATACACTAACTTGACTTGACCTTTACTCAACTAGGTCGGCCTCAACTTAACCACTTAACATAATGCTGACTGGGCCGACCCCCACTAGGGTGGTCTAATAACCCTTTGACCCACATGGCCGACCCCCAATATGGTGTTCTAATAACCCTTTGACCCACATGACTTATACAGGGCCGACCCCAACAAGGTGGTCTAATAACCCATCAAGTATAAGTTATGACACTTACAATATAAATGACGACACTTCCGTATAGAGGAATAATAACATCTCTATAGGAATACAACCACTTCCGTATAGAGGAATATAACATCTCTATAGGAATACAATATACATATATGTGAAATACATTCCGAAGTTACATATACATCAACACTCCCTCTTAACTAGGAAGGTATTTCTCGACACAGGTCTTCTAGCACAAGTCATCTTCTATGGATCATCGTCACTAGATAATCATCATCGAGTCATTATCATCGTCAGTGCTGCTGCTATCTCAATCAATCTCTGAATCTACTCGTCATAGGAAGTTCTACAGAGCCAGTCCTTTTTCATATTGGATGTAGGCCCACCACCTGCAGGTCTTCGTCATCACTGGCCATACTGTGGAAATCGCAAGACTTATTATGTGCGTCACAAAACCTTAAAAGAGTCTCTTGACTAGCAAGAACCCTAAAGAACATCTGAGGCCTTTTTCATCCTGTCCAAATCTCCAGGACTTATTACATGTGACCCCACCACAAAACCTCGAAAGAGAATCCCAGGACTGATTACGAGCACAAGGCTCAACCTATCGGATCTCCCAGGGCACAAATTACATGTGGTCACCACAAAACCTCAAAAGAGCATCCCAGGACTGATTACGAGCACAAGGCTCAACCTATCGGATCTCCCAGGGCACAAATTACATGTGGTCATGGCAAAACCTCGAAAGAGCATCCCAGGACTAATTACGAGCACACGGATCAACCTATCGGATCTCCCAGGGCACAAATTACATGCCATAGGACAAAACCTCGAAAGAGCATCTGCCCGATATCCCAGGGCACAAATTACATGCCATAGGCAAAACCTTGAAAGACTATTTGCATATCTCCCAGGGCACAAATTATATGTCCTCCCAAGCAAAACCTCGAAAGAGCATTTGCCAGATATCCCAGAGTACAAATTACATGCCATAGGCAAAACCTCAAAAGACTATCTGCAAATCTCCCAGGGCACAAATTACATGCTTATCTGCACAACTTGTTCCACGGCCACAGAGTATCAACCTGATACTCACCATACATCATCCTAATGTACACATGATCATCCTGATCATCATCACTGCAACATCCTGCTGCATGTCATCTGGATCAACATATTGAAGCTCGTCATCATGATCATCCTGATCATACAATGCAACTACCTGATGCATACCAAGTATCTACCTGATACATATCATCATACATGATCCACCTGATCATACAGTGTATCCACCTGATACAAATACAAATACATGATACATATCACCATACATGATCCACCTGATCATACAATGTATCCACCTGATACATATACAGATACATGGTCCAAGCATCCAACATGATGCATATACACAATACATACAAATGATCCAACCGATCATATCCAGCATCCAACATGATGCGTACATACATATAAATGATCCAACTGATCATATTCAGCATCCAACATGATGCACACATACATATACATATAAATGATCCAACTGATCATATCCAGCATCCAACATGATGCACACATACATATAAATGATCCAACTGATCATACAAAGCAGAAACTAGAACATCATCCTGATGCTCATCATCCAGCGCTTACATCCACAGCCATGTGAAGAATTCTCCTTCCAACATGCTTGGAATGGCTTCAGCAAATGTGTCCATCACTTCTTCCTCGAAGTGTCATCAATATGAAGAACACCAAGCCTCTCCCTGAAGTACTCGAACTTCACCCTAGCTAGTGGCTTCGTCAGCACATCTGCAATCTGCTCGTCCGTCGCAATGTATAGGAGTTTCGCAGCTCCTCTCTGCACCATATCCCTGATATAGTGATATTTGATCTCTATGTGTTTCGACCTATCATGAAACACTGGGTTCTCAGACATCTTCACACAACTCTGGTTATCACAGAAGATACCAGTAGCATCCAACGGGAGATCAAATAACTCAGACAGTAGCTTCCATAGCCATACTGCCTCACAACTAGTTGAACAGGCTGCAACATACTCTGCCTCAGCTATACTCAGTACTACTCAGGACTACTTCTTGTTGAACTAAGAGATCACACATGATCCCATACTGAAGCAGCATCCAGATGTGCTCTTCCTATCTGCAACACTGCCAACCCAATCTGAATCAACATAACCCTACAGGTTAAACTTTTGATTCGCTTCATACTTGAGCCCATAATCCACTGTACCTTTTAGGTACCTCAGAATATGCTTTACAACAACCAGGTGAACACTCCTCGGATCCGTCAGGAACTGGCTCAATGTGTTCACCGCAAAGCAAATATCTGGTCTCATGTTCATCAGGTACATCAAGGACCCAATCATCTGATGATGCCTAGAGACATCAACCGGCTCAGATGAAGCATCACAAAGAAGCTTCAGATTCGATGTCATAGGTGTGGCCATGGCCTTGCAATCCATCATCCCGAACCTATTCAGGATCTCTACTGCATACTTCCCTTGTCCAAGGAATATTCCATCTGCACTCTGCCACACCTCCAAGCCAAAAAAAAACAGTGCATCATCCCCAAGTTCTTCATCTCGAACTCGGCAGCAAGCTTCCGCTGCGTCTTGGCAATCAATCTATCTTCACCTGTAACAAACAGGTTATTCGCATACAAAAGTAGTATCACTAGATTGCCTTCCTCAACCTTGTAGAAAAGGTTGGAATCCGCTTTATTCTTGGTAAATCCCAAACTGGATAGAAAGTTGTCTATCCTACCATACCAAGTTCTGCACACATATATGACTACACCATGTTGTCTTGAAATCCATCTGGTGCATCTTCTATTTCATTACTTTTATATTTCTCAATGCTGCCATCTGCAACATGCTTGATCTGATAGTTCCATTTGGAAGTCACAACAGACTTCCCTTCAGCTCTTGGGACCGCATCCCAAACATCGTTCTTCATGATCGACGGATCATGGCATTCTTCTCGTATCTTGGGAACTTCAATATCTTCAATAGATAATTTTGTTGCTGAACAAATGTTGTAGTTCTTCTTTTGTAAGTGATGGCATACGATCTTTCCTACACAACAAGTTAAATTGCATGATTAGAAAACATCTCATAGTTTTTAGAACAAATTCTTACACATAAAGAAATATGTCATACAGTCATGCAATTATCTTAGCCAATGCTTCAATACAACATTTATCCATATCCCGTAACTTTCTAGATGCCTTCCAATCTCTACCAGAACATTGTTAAGAGTGTGCACAACACCCAACATGTCAGCAAAGAGGTTTCATTCTAGATAAGTAGCAATGGAATGTTGTACAGTTCCATAGGCCACTTACCCATGCATATTAGTAGTATACTGTTCATCAATGCAACTATTCTAATATGCATAATACACAACCTAATTCTAGGAACATCATTATATACATTATTGAACTGTATTATTTAAACAATAAAATATGCAAGTAATGACAATTCAAATACTTATCTTTGTGTGTTTGTTTGGTTGACTCCCTCTCAATCTTTGCTTCTTTTCTGCAACTCCATTCTTATGTGGATTGTGAGAAGTGGTCAATCCCTCTGAATATCTACATCCTTGCAGAAACTACTGAAGTGTGCTCCTTTTCTTTCTTGCAGGAACAACTAGAGTGTGCTCCCTCTTGATCTTTGCTTCCTGGATTACCTGTCCTTGAACTTACATCCATCCTTAATCACTATGCATGCTTATTAGTATCATCATTGTGTTATCCTTGAGGTCTCATACATAATCACACATTTATTAGTATAATCTTAATGCTATCAAAACACAATAATCTTAAACATGTATATTCATGATCATTCACAAATAATAAACATTAGTATTCAAGGTTTCAGGGAAGTCTTCTTTTACTCATACATATTCTTATTTGATCATAGGACTCTTGGTTAGTTGAATCATCAATCAAGATAAGAGATATAATATGCATAAAACCCGTGATTATTCAAACCTATACCTTCATGATTCTTCTGGTTAGTCATATCATCAATTATGATAAGAAACATAATCAAGGATAATTTTAGGGGCGAAATTTAGCCAATGGGCTATTTTTCCATGGTTTTTTCCAAAAAAAGATTCGTCAATTTGCATTTTTTGAAGCCCCATTTCGCCCAATTTTGATGGGGTGAACTTTTTTCACTTTAAAAATCGCCAAATTATTATATAAACTATATAAAATCCATAGAAATTGAAATAATTTTAGAAAAATATCGTCAAATATTTTATAGTTGACATTTTAAGATTTGGTAAGATTCGCCAAGGTTTATACACTTTAAAATAAGTATGGGTCCTTAAAATTATCCCTGAACATAATATGCATACAACCATGAGTATTCAAACCTATGACTTCATGAATAATCATTATCAACAACACAACAATATAAGATCCTAACACAAGGTAGGATTCTAGCTTGATATAGGAAAAACATACCTAGATTAGCATGCTAGCTAGTTATGTCTAACATACCCGCATAATGTCTTCTGGTTCTCTTCAGTGACTTGTGCTAGTAACCTGCATGTCTCATAAGTTAACCATTGTAGAACCAAGTTATACATACCTTGAAAGTAGATCTTCTATGTGATCCATGACAATGGATGAATATTTGTCTTCATGTCACCATGAGCATATGTTCTTGAAGTAGAACCTGATTTGACTTTCTTGGTGTACCTTTTGTGTTAGCAAACAACATAAACCTCGTACAACATCACAATGCATTAGTACAATCATAAGTGTCAAAACCTTAATCAATGAATATCTTCTATAAGGTAATACGACAAGTCTAGTAATTAATCAAGATTGTATTGTAATGATATGAAGACAAACATATCATAAACTTAATCATGAACAGAATTCGAAACATACCTGTAAGCCATACCTGTCAAGATTGCTTGTAATCTTCTTATGGAAGGCCTTAGCCTCATCTCCCTCTAAAACAGGAACTTCTTCACTTATGCAGGTGACCAATCCATCCTCTTCTAGGATTAACCCAATCCACTTGATTTGCAGGAACTGGATCTTGAGCTGTAATAGGGTTTGTCAGAGAAAACCCAAAAATTTAAAATTTGAATTTCAAACTTCCAAAAGGATAGAAATATGCGCCTTGATGAGTTGATCAAGCTGGTATATTCAGAATTTGAAAACTACAAAGTTTCACTCCTCAATTTTGCCTTTGAAACTTTCGGATTCGCTAGACATGACCTCAAACTAGGGTTTGATGAAGCCCACTCTTCTTCCCAATCAAAAGGTCTGATCCAAATCTCTAAGCTTCTATTTTTACGAGGATCTTCTAGCCGTGGTCATAGATTTCAAAAATTCTCATTTTTGCAGAAGCCCTAATTTTCCACTTTTCTGATCAAAGTCCCGAACTAGGGTCTGATCAAGCCCGGCCTTCTGCCCAACCAAAAATTCTGATCTTGGTCTCTAAATTTCTATTTTGATGAGTATCATCTAGCCGTGGTCTCCGATTACAAAAATTCCAACTTTCTCCGAAGCCCTAAATTCTGGAAGCCATGAATGAAGGTACTCAAAAATAATTTTGTTTTGACTGAAATATGTACCTAATTGTTTCTGGTGTAACTCCGAAATTTTCGATCCATGGGGTCTGAAAAAGCTTCCTGAGATAGCTCGACCTGTTATATTTCCATCCCGATAGGTCTGACCTCAATTGGATTCTTTGAGAGAGAGTTATGCCAAGTGTCGCAACGTGACATGTTTATGGGATAATACAGCAGAGTGAACTTGTACGGCGTTCCACGTGTCACTGTTTAAACTTCGGCCTCTGAAAAATTGTTCTGAGATAGCCCGACCTGTCATCTTTCCATCTTGACAGGTCTGACCTCAATTGGATTCCCTGAGAGAGAGTTATTCCAAGTGTCGTAACGTGACCTGTTTATGAGATAATACAGGAGAGCAAACTTGTATGGCGTGCCACATGTCACTAGTTCAACTTCGGCCTCTAAAACATTTTCCTGAGATAGTACAATCTGTGTACTACCTGTCACGTTTTACGAAATTTCATTTGGAGCTTCCTAGCCCAAGTTATGACCTTTTACCCAAGTTCACCTGATTTTGACTCAGATCTGGAAGAGGCCGAAACCCTATATTGTACAGATCATAAATCACAAAGTACAACGAATTAGAGGTTGTCCTTTGGACACAAGGTACATGGAGATTTAATATTCGACCTGTAAAGGTTTTCGATCCAAAAACTTTGCCAAAACAGATTTATAGAAAAAGTGATACGATGACTGGTTTTTGCTATATCAAGCCCTAGCATCGTAAGTGCAACAAGTGTCATACATGCCATATCATGCCTTCTTTCAGGCTAGCTCTGATACCATGTTAAATTTTCAGAATTTACTTCAATCTGATCTAGGATCTTAACTGAGAGAACAACATGTACATCAAATCTACAGCATATCATTCATGGACACAATAATGCAAGCACAGAAGAGACACTGAGTTTACTTGGGGAAAACCACAAAGGTGAAAAACCCCAATAACTTCCTCAGAGATAGATAGAGCAATGATACAACCATAATACAAGAGATAGTCTTCTCCTAGAAGCAGAGCCTCCTCCTCCACAAGTGCGCCACTCTCCACAGTGTGAGTGAGAGAAATAGAATGTGTAAAATGAGAGAGACACACTCTCTATTTATACACTAACTTGACTTGACCTTTACTCAACTAAGTCGGCCTCAACTTAACCACTTAACATAATGCTGACTGGGCCGACCCCCACTAGGGTGGTCTAATAACCCTTTGAACCACATGGTCGACCCCCAATAGGGTGGTCTAATAACCCTTTGACCCACATGACTTATACAGGGCCGACCCCAACAAGGTGGTCTAATAACCGATCAAGTATAAGTTACGACACTTACAATATAAATGACGACACTTCCGTATAGAGGAATAATAACATCTCTATAGGAATACAACCACTTCCGTATAGAGGAATATAACATCTCTATAGGAATACAATATACATATATGTGAAATATATTCCAAAGTTACATATACATCAACATAAACTTATTCCAGGTAGATGCCCTTTCAAATACTTTTAGCGAGCATGAAAGGAAGCAAGGTTGCTCGGCGATCTTTTCATTGTTTTAGGAGTCAGAAAAGAGCTTAACATAAACTTCCTAAGTGCTTTTTTCGTAAAAGAATTGCTCGGCCCGAAAAAGGGATAAAATTATACCGAACAAAAAGGTTATTGGTGAGAGCGAGGAATGATATCGAGCATTGTCACGAGCATGGAAAGTTGAATCCGGTGACAAAAAGATCGTGAAAAATGGACAATGGTCGATGTGGCATGCAAACCGAGGTGATATGTGGCATTTTGAAAAAATGCCCAAAAATTATGGGTGTGAGAGCGATAAATGGTCTCAAGCATCATCACGAGTGCGGAAAACTGAATCCGACGATATAAAACTTGTCAAAAATGGACGACAGTCGATGTGGCACGTAAACCGAGGCGACGAGGGGCATGGGAAAGAATGCCTGAAAAATCTGGATGTGAGAGCGAGAAATGATCTCTAGCATCATCACGAGCATGGAAAACTGAATCCGACGATATAAGACTCATCCAAAAATGGACGACGGACGACGGTCGATGTGGCACGCAAACCGGGGCGACGAGGGGGCATGTAAAAAATGCCTAAAAAATCTGGGCATGAGAGCGAGAAATGATCTCAAGCATCATCACGAGCGTGGAAAATGGAATCCGGCGATATAAGACTCGTCAAAAATGGACGATGGTCGATGTGGCATGCAAACCGAGGCGATGAGGGGCCTGGGAAAAATGCCCCAAAAATGGACCTGGTGGGATCAGGAAAAGGAGAGGGCTATTATGAAGTTCTCGCTGTGCTGATTCCAACGGTTTGAAAAAAGGACGTCGTATGATACCGAAAATGCTATTGGAAAAATGGTGAAATATCTATAAATAAGGAGTGGGCCCAAAGTGACATGTGTCATTGTTACGTGCGAGTTTCACAGAGCAATCGAGTGAGGTCATAGCTCTTTCTTGATTTGTGGGAGATTCGAAAGTTGGATTTTCATTCTGCGAGTTTCAGGTAATCCTATTCACCTTAGCCTTTCAATTTATTTTCTTTCTGGTTGGCGGCAGGCCCCCGAAAAATGCGAAATTCCACTTTGGCATTCCAACGTGGAATATCGCGGGTTTTGCGTCCTTTTCCGCAATGAACATCATGGGTTTCGGCTTGAAACCCGTGATGTTCATCGCGGGTTTGGGGCCAACAGCCGTGATGTTCATCGCGATTATTTAGCTAACAGTCGCGATGTTCATCGCGGCTATTTAGATAACAGTCGCGATGTTCATCGCGGGTGCGCAACTGATACCCGCGATGATCATCGCGGCTAAAGGCCTGAAAGCCGCGATGGAGTTTTTTGAAAAAAAAATTGTTTCTAAAAAAATTTCCTTTGTTTTCTAGCAGGATGTTGAGGAGGCCGCTAGTATCATGGCGGGAGAGAGAGATGGATGAGGACTTGACAGAGCGGATTCGGACCGACTAGGGTGTCCGAGATGCCTTGGCTGCAGGCAGGCTCCTAAAGTTCGCTCAGATTCCACCAATGCGTTCAGTGAGAGATCTACTGAACAAATTGGTGGCTTTTTGGGTCCCAGTAGAGGCTGCATTCGTGGTGGGGGGGGAGCGCTTGGAGATCACCCTTTCTGATGTTTATTTCCTGACTGGGTTGCCTCGCTTAGGGGAGGTAGGGGAGCTCCAGCCGAGGATCCCGGCTGGGTTGGATATTGAGGATCTCTTAGAGAGATTATGTGTGTGGGGAGCTATTGCACAAAACAACGCATTGAGTCTGACATCTCTGCGGGAGTGGGAGATGCGAGCGGTTGGGGATTGTGTTCTACGTGTGTTGGGTGTCGCGGCGCCACATCATTTGTCTAGGGGGAAAACGACGATGGTAGATTTTGTGTTGAGAGGGACCTACTATGCGTGGGGTCAGATGTTTCTGGCCTGTGTCCGGCAAGATTTGGACAAGGTCAGTCAGGATGGGGGGGAGTTTTGCTATGCCTCCTTCCTTTGTTGTTTTTTCTTTGAGCGAGTACCAACCTTGCGGCCACGTGTGCCGGTTTAGGAGGGGTTGGTTAGTGAGCCGTGGATGGTGCCGTGGGGGCAGATGATGCCCCGTGGTGGTGGTGGTATCCAGCGGTTCTTTTCGGAGGACATGTATGAGTAGTGGGAGCAGATCCCCCTGCTGATTGATGACTATCCATATGCTGGCATGGATTATTGAGGAGATCCGGAGATGCCTCAAGATCAGGGGCAGGCGTGGGGTTTAGATGGTATGTCTTTGTTTTTGGTTCTCTACTATATCATGTCTTTAGATTATTTTTGTTATGAGTATAGCTAGAGATATTTATATGATATTGACTAGGTTCACTTGTGTGATTGTGCAGATATTGGTCCGAGGCCACCACCTGATCATGTAGGCCGTAAGGGACGGGCGATGGTGGTCGTTCCTCCACCTGTAGCAGTACCTCCTCCATGTGCTCGAGGGTTTGTGTGCCCTCGAGATGATGCCCTAGAGGGCGTACGAGAGAATTTGGACGATATTCTAGCAGGAGTGCCAGAGGAGGGGTGGAGGAACTTGGACAGGGCCACTGTCGAGCATTGTTTCGATGCTCCTCGTGAGTGGCATTCTATCCTGCTTAGAGCAGCAGTTGTGATGGCCGAGAGGAGGGCTCGGGATCAGGAGGATCCAGAGGAACCAATGGAGGAGGAGCCAGAGGATCCTGGGGATCGTGATGACTAGTTCATTGTATATTTGCCCCCAAATGTTGATGAGCATATGGGGATGTACCTTTTTGTACGGCTATATGTTTTTGTATATTGGGTGCTGAGGGAACCTGTGACATTGTGACTATATGATTATATATATATATATATATATATATATATATATATATATATATATATGTTTTGGTATATAGTCATGAATGCACGTGGATGCACATCTTGTTTATTTGTTTGCCCATGGAGGCACATGTTATGCACGTGGATGCAACATTTTAATTTCTTGTATATGCCCGTGGATGCAACATTTTAATTTTTTGTATATGCCCGTGGAGGCACATATTTGTTTTGCCCGTGGAGGCTTTGTCATATATATCTTGTGTATGTTTATGTTTGTATGCCCGTGGAGGCACATGTTATGCACGTGGATGCAAATTATGTTTTTTCTACATGGTTTGATTGGTGTGCCAATCAAGAATTTTGTTTGCCATATGGTCTACTACACTATTGAGATTCCTTAGGACATGTGTGAATGAAATGGACTCAAACAGTCGAATCATTTGTTTAGTGCGCAGGAATTTTCTGAATAGACAGGGATCACGTACCTGGTAATCATTGTTGAGCTAGGAAACAAGGAGCTAGGAGTCCAAGAAAATGCTAAGGTGACTTATGCTCATTTGGAGAGCAACGGCCAGGAGACCGGTCATGGCGTCGTACTCAGCTTGGTTGTTTGTGGCAGCACCTATGCACACTCCATCAATGTGGATCAACTCATGTGAAGGGGAATATATTACCCAAGTTGCAGAGGCGAGATTGGCAGACCAACGGCTTGCACCATCAGCGAAGCCAACATAGCAAAGTGGAATAGCATCCATCTGTGGTCATGCAGGAAAAACAAATTTTTAGGTTTTTGTATTTTTTGTGAAAAAGAAGATAAGACTATACAAATGTGGACTGTGGTGTCCATCAGATTTTCTATGGGTAAAATTGCTTGAGGTACAACCCATTACGTGAGTTGCGTAGGGGGTTGCCTTCTGAGTCGGTTAGAATATAATCTCCCTGTCCGAGGTAGGTGTGTACAATATATGGGCCTTGCCACATGTACACAAACTTTCCTTTTCCCGTTTTGTCATGAGCTTGATCATAGGCAAGTACGAGGTCACCTTCACTAAATACTCATGGGTGAACATGTTTATCGTAGTGAAGTTTAGATCTGTTCTTGGTGGCTTCGATTGTTTGGAGAGCTGCGCGGCGATCTCCGTCGGCCTACTCTAAAAGAAGCAAGCGTTCTTCAATCATTGATGTATCGGAGAGAAGTTCTACGGACATTTGTAACGTGGGTATCTGGCATTCAATGGGGAGGACATATTCCACGCCATGAACTAAATGGAATGGGGTAAAGCCAGTGGTGGTCTTGGTCGACGTGCGATAAGCCCATAATGCGGGAAAAATCATGTGATTCCAATTGGATCTATGTTTGTCAACAGTGCATTGGAGGATGGTTTTCAAAAAAAAATTAACAGCTTCGACTTGGCCATTCCCTTGGGGGTAGTAGGCGAAGGAGAAATGGTGTTCAAACTTAAGGAGTGTGGACAATTCTCTCCAAACGGAGTCTTCGAAGTGAGAACCGTGGTCTGAGACGAGTTCTTTGGGTACTTTGAAACGAGCAATAACATGGTTGAGGAAAAAACGAGCTGCAGTGGCGGCTTTGCAATTGAAAGTAGGCATGGCTTCCACCCATTTGGTAAAGTAATCAACAGCCACATTAATGTGTTTGTGACTGTTGGCTGATGTGGGATTGCAGTCCATGAAGTCAATGGCCCATTTGCAAAATGGTCCAGCGGTGACGACTGGATGAACGGGGGCGGGTGGGGTTCTTGCCTTTGGGGAAAAGAGCTGGCAGTTTTGGCAGTGTTTGACTACTGTGATACAATCAGTGAATAATGATGGCCAAAAATATCCTGCACGGATTACCTTTTGAGCGGTGGCCATTCCTGAAAAAATGTTCGCCGCAGGCGCCGCTATGACAGTCGTTAAGAACTTGTTCTACTTCGTCTTGGGATAGGCATCGTCGTAATATTGTGTCGACGCCACGTCGATAGAGGAAATCACCCAAGAGGAGATAACAGGGGGCATGGTGACAGATGCATCGGCGTCCGTCACGGTCGATGTTGGGTCGAAACTTTTGTGTGTGGAGGTATACCAAAATGTCGCCATACCAAGGGTCGTCCGACGAGATAATGAACAAATGTTCATCGATTAGATCAGCCTGGATAATTGGTGATGATGACGATGATGGTAAATCTGTAATAAGCTGAGCGAGTGCTAATGCTTTGGTGCTTTTCAGGGTTTTGAAAGTTAGGTCATATTCTTGTAAGATCATCACCCATTTGGAAACACAGCGTTGTAGAAGGCGACGATTCAAGAGATAGACCATTGGATTGGAATTGGCCACAACCGTGGTGTGGCTAAGGAGAATGTAATGTCGCAGCTTTTGTACTGAAAAGACGATAGCGAGGGCCATTTTCTCTTCATGTGGGTAGCGGAATGGTGTGCCTGACAAGGTCTGGCTCACATAGTAAATGACATGCTCTTGGCGAGCGGAGTCTTCTTGGACGAGAACTCCGGAGACGGCGTAATCTGATGCCAAAATGTAAAGGATAAAGTCTCTTATGAAATCGGGTGGAGAAATCAAAGGGGCCCTTGTAAGTGCTTTCTTCAAGTCTGTGAAAGCTCCTTCTGCTTGGTTGTCCCATATGAAGCGGGTATGAAGACGTAGCAAATGGAGGAAACCATGTACTGTGGTGGTGCAATCTGGGATGAAACGATGAAGGAAATTGGACTTCCCCTGGAGGCTTTGCAGCTGTCTTAATGTACGTGGTGAGGAGAGGTCCACTATGGCTTGAACTTTTAGAGGGTCGACGGTGATCCCTGTTTCTAAAATGACAAACCCCAGCAGGCGGCCTGCTGTAACGCAAAATACACATTTAAGGAGGTTCAAGCGGATTTTGTATTTGCGGCAACACAGGAAAACTTGTCGAAGATCTTCTAAGTGGTCAGATCATTTCTTAGATCGGGCGGTGGTCGTCTAGATAAACTTTAATAATTTTATGCAGATCATGAAAGCAGTAAGTCATGGCTCGTTGGAAAGTGGCTCCCGCATTCTTGAGACCGAAAGGCATGACGTGATAGGAGAAGGTGACCCAAGGGGTCGTAAAAGCAGTCTTGTATTGATCTTCTTTACAGATTTTGATTTGGTTATATCCGGAGAAACCATCCAAAAAAGAGAGTACCTCATGCCATGCACACTCATCGATTAGTTGGTCAATAAATGGTGTGGGGAAGTTATCTTTGGGACAAGCTAGGTTAGGGTCGCGGAAGTCAGTACAGACGCAAATGGTGTCTACTTTCTTATTAACTGGTACTGGATTTGAAACCCAGGTGGTATATTCAATTGGGTATATGAAACCTGCTGCTCAAAACTTCTCAATTTCTTCTTTGATAGCTGGAAGCGTGGATGGGTGAATGGGACGTTGTTTCTGGCGGACTGGTGATATGTTGGTCCAGGTGTCTATGTGATGTTTTATTATGGTAGGATCAAGACCAGGAATCTCGGTATAAGACCAGGCAAAGACATCTCTAAACTCTTGGAAGAGTTTCTTATAATCTTGGGTTTCTTTCTCAGTGCAAGATGCACCCAAAGAGATAAGCTCAGGTTTTCCGGGGGTGGTGGAGATGTCGATTTTTATAATGGGTGAAATTTTAGCCATGTTACCTTCCTCGAAGGCTTTTGGGGCTGGGATTGGGTCCTTGAACCAATTGACCTTGGTTGGTAAGAAGTCCTTAGATTCAACAGATAGTTGGTTTTCCGCGGTGGACGTAGACGCTTCAGGGAGGAAGTATGATTGATGGTGCATATCATCCCAAGGGTAGTCCGGTGCAGTGAGTGTTTCTAGGATTTCTTCATCAATACAAAATTAGTGGGACCATAATTAACTGGATCGAGTTTATAAGTAGTTGAAATCATATATACAGTATTGATTTCTTCTGAATGGGAATATTCTGGGGGAAATATCTCCTCAATAAGCGGTGGGGAGATCTCTAGGTCTACATTATTGAACTCGTATAATGCTACTCTGTAATCTGGGAGATCGGGGCAGTGATGTGAATAATGGCCGTAGATTCCACATATTGCACAAGAATTGTTTGTGTGCAATGATTTATCACAAGGTTGAGGGGGAAGTTCCAGTTTGACTACTGGAACGTTGGTGTCATCATCCAACATATTCATGTGTTCTTGAAGGGTTGGTAGTTGTTGGCATAGGTGAGTAGCGTGGCCAATATCGTCGCACAAGGAGCACTTGGGGAGCACACGGGTTGGGGGATTCTTAGCTACTTTGGGAGTCACTGGGGGTGTGCGAGTTGTGGGTGCATTGTTGTAGGTTTGTGGACCTCTACCCCCAATGGGGCGGGATTGAGGGGGGACATAAGCAGATGTCGATGTAGTGCCTCCTGTTGGAATCGATCTGTTTTGGGGGTTGGAACCACCAGGTGGTGGGCGATTTTGAGGGTTGGGTATGCCAAGTGGTGGATGGTTTGACATATTCATAGGTTGTACCGGTTGTAAAACAATGGTCGGAGTCGGTGGGGGAGTTGGGGCAAGTAAGTACCATACAGGTAATCCTAACGTTAAACCTAGAAGGTTGAGTGTAGCCATTACTGACGAGCTGACAACTCCTGAAAACGGAAACAAGAATGGGATTGTGTGAATCGGTGTTGTTCCGATATGAATAGGCATGATGGGTGCTTGTGGCGGTGGTTGAGGTTGTTGGGGATGTTGTTGTTTGTTGTGCAATAGGTTGCACAAATCGGATACTGCAGTTTCCTGAAGAGGGGGTGGGATTGACGGGAAAGAGCTGGTCATGGGAGTATCCGAATATATCCCGAGTCCGACTGATGAGATGAAATATTTTGGTGCACTAAGAATGGGTTGTTCGATCATTGGAAGAACATTCTCTGGTGCTACGGGGCATTGGGATCATAGTATGTAATCTGGTCGATTTTAATTACGCGTCCTTCATGAGGGAACATCATAATGCGGAAAACTGAAGAAGCGACAACTTTCATTTTGTACATGTAGCTTCGTCCCAGAAAGATATTGTAATCAAGTTGGGCGTTAATGACCTCTATATCTATGAGAACCAATTTTCCCCCAAGTTGTATGGGTACGTTCACTAGCAAACCTTGAGGTTGAGTTGCACGACCATCGTAAGATCATAATGCGGTAGTTGACGGTTGTAGCATTGGGGATCCAAGTTTCTGCCATACGAAAGTGGACATAACACAGGTAGAGGCCCCTTCATCAATTATGCATCGATGAACGACGAGGTTGCGAATGGAGATGGAAACTTGAAAAGCTAGAGATGAAGGCATGCGAGGTTCAGCTTGTTCTAAGTTGAAAGCCATCATGTTAGAGTCGTTAGGATCTATGGCGCCAATGGAAGATAACAACAATTTTCTCTGTGCAGGACAGTTTTTTAAGATTTCAAGAGCGGACATAGTAGCGGGGGACTGAGCTAAATCCTCTACAATGTTATAGTTGTAGGTTGCACGAGCGTTCGGGTTATTGTTAATCCATCTCAAAGGGAAACGAGGTGCTTTGGGGCCCCCATCCATGGGAATAGTAGGTATGCGAAGTGGTTGATTGGTTGGGAGAGTACTCGACGATGGGTCAGTTAGTGCGGCCTAAGGGGTAGATCCATATTGATTTTTACAGGTTTGAAGATTGACATCATTAGATGACATCATAAGCAAATGGTGAGTGTTGGACTCAGCATGCTAGTAATCGGTGGCTGCATAGGTAATTTGTTGCTGTGGTGCAGTGGATCCTTGAGGGGGATCATTCGGACGAGTGTTTATCGTTCCTTGGTTAGGTAAGGGATTTTGAAATATCATGGGTTGTTGCTGAGGAGGAGGTGCTGGCTGTGCAGCATGTCCTTGTCGTTGGGCGTTGTCAGTCCAGAGTTGACGCGCTCGATCTAAATGGGGACAATTATGTGTGTAATGACCGTAGACTCCACATATCGAACATGGATGGTTTGTTCTCAAGTTATTATTTTTGTCCTGTTTCGGTGTACGATCAGGTTTTTGGTTGGGGGAGCAGCGTTATTATTATTTGGCAGATTAGGTGGTGGTCCACCTTGGTTATGTTGCTAGTTGTTTCCGCGGTTACGTCCTCTTCCGTGGTTTTGTTGGCCTCCTTGGTTACACTGGTTGTTATGGTTCAGAAGTTGGTTTTGCTGCGCGTAAACGTGCCCTTGGGCAATAGGTGGGTTTTGAGGTCATGTAGGCTCTGGAGCAGGTTGTGATGGATAGTAACAGGAGGGTTCTGAGGTGGCCCCGATGTTTGTTGCGGTTGTGGGTAACCTTGAGCTGCTGGAAGTGTTGGAGCAAGAGGTGCTACCTGTTGAGGATAATAAGCCACTTGGGCTTGTGGTTGGACCGGAGTCTGGTGGGCCTGTTGGTTATAATATGGAGCTGGCACATAAGCTAATGGTGCTTTTCCATAACACTGTGGTGGACATGAGGGTCCATGAGTGTGGTGGGTGTGTGTTACTGGAGCATACAAAGTTGTAGATCCAGAATTAGATGAAGCCCTAGAAAGGTCTGGGGTGTTGTTTGTACTCATCATTGTAAAAGGTTTGTTTTGCACCGTAACTTGGCTGATAATACCATCGGCAGCATGGGATGCCCCTGGCGCGTCATGGCAGGATGGATCGCCGCGTGGGGAGTCAGGTAAAATAGTGTATAGATATCCTGACTGGGTATATATGAGGTCGAATTGCTGAGATTTTAAGATGGCTTCTTCTTCTGACTGGGGTCGTTCGGAAGCTACATCTTTGGCTATGAGAGGGAGGAGTGATTTGAGGAACCAGTCCAAAAAGATTCAGTCGTCAAGTTTTATCTTGCAGAGGCTACGACGCTTACGCCACTCATGGATATGATCAGTGATGTGTGTAGCGGTGTTATGTCTACAAGACAAAAGTATTTCTACTCTTTCATCATAGTGTACAAGTAGTTGAAAGAACTGGAGGAACATTGAGGCGAGGGACATAAATGTGTTGTGGTTCCCATGTGGCTGCTCAATGTACCACTTGGCTGCAGAGCCAATGAAGGTTCTTTGTAAAAGTCTCAGTCTAATGGAATCATCTACTATGGAGTTAGAGGAACACCATAGGTGAAACGACATGATGTCGTTCTGGGGATCTTCCCCAGCTTTGCCTTCAAATTTTGGGATATCTGTGGGAAGCTTGGTGGGCATGGGTGGCCACGTAGGGTTGTGTCTAATAGGGTCGTTAGTTAACCTTGCTAGGTCTGGTAAATTTAGACTAGCCATGTATGGTAGGATGGCAGATGGGTGTGGCATGGTCACTAGGGTATAACTATTAAGGGTAGCATTATGGAGTGGTCCAGTGCCCCCTAAGGGTATGCTAGGTGTGAAAAGGATGTTTCCTCCAGTCGATGTGGTGTGGAAGGGGTCTGCGCTCCCTAGTGCAACATGGGTTGCAGATGGGTTAGGGATGGTTCCAGAAATCCCTAGGATCTGGGTAGTGGTAATGAGAGGGGGGGTGACCCCCATGTTGGGCATACCCAAAATAGGTGGTGGTCCTATGTTGGGCATGCCTAGAGGGGGTGTGGCCCCTATGTTAGGCATGTCTAAAGGGGGTGTGGCTACCGTGGTTGTCACAGTAGTAGTGGAGTTTGTCGATGTAGCTCCAATAGCACTGGTGAAAAGGGGGTCATCCTGTGATCCATCCATGGGGTCAGTTGGTGATGTTTTGGTTGGGTGTTCAAATTCAGTCTCAGAATCATATGTGAAATGAGGCACGTCAGAATCGGATGACTGTGTTCTATTCCAATGACGTGTGGAGTCAAGGGATAATTCTCTACGTCTATGACGTGTAGAGTCAAGTGTACCGAACTGAGGGGATTCCCCCTGAAAACGGCGGGATCATCTTAAGTTCTCAATGGTGAGAAATGTCTAGAAATGTCAATGGATGGTGGTGAGATAAAAAAAACTCAAGACCCTAATGCCACAATGTGTGCAGGAGGGGAGTGTGAAAAAATAATGGCTCTCAGGCCAACAACCAACCTAAAAAGCACTTATTATAATAGTTGTGCTATAATAAGTGGAGGAATCAAGAAAAGTGGTCAGAATACCAAAAATCAAACAGTTCCTAGAAAAAAGTGGTGCTTACTAGACCAAGTGGGGGTAGTAGAGCATGCAAACGCCTAACTAAAAGTGGTATTATGACTCAACTAAACATATCCTCTGCAAGGTAATGAAATCCAAGTCAGACAATATGGGTAGTGGAATCAAAGGCTAGATATCCCCCTACAGGAAGGGACATCGGGTAGACAAACCTAAAAATTGGTCACTAGGACACCCCGTTCATGACACGTTCGGTTGGGTGAATCTGCAGTTTGGTTCTATCGCTGCTGTACTTTCATACGGGTGGTACACCGAGAACTGCGAAAGGTATCCTTTGGTTACTGAATGGATAGCGGTATTCCACTCAGGCTTCCGGAACCAATCTGGATACTTCAACCCTCCTAAGGGAGAGGCCTTCCCGATAAATTAGTATATATGTCAACAAATAATAAGGGATTTTTGGGACCCTAAAAGACAACCACTATGTCTCAAATGTAAATAATTAAGGGGTGTTATTGGAACACCTATCCCCCCAAACCTACCTAGCTACAAGATTCTTTAAGTGTTCCCCAAGTGGGGTTAAAGTGTTGGTTGAGTTTAGGTAGATTTTAAGGCTCAGTTAATTAAAAATGTGGCAGATTGGGTGCACGTGTGATTATTTAACTGAAAATGAATTTGCCTCGCTTGGGCGATTGATTACAAATTAAAAAAAAAGATGATTCCAATTTGCAAAAAATAAAAGGCTTTTTCTGAAATGTAAATGCTTTAACAAAAATACTTCAAAAACTATGGATTTTCGAAATAATTTTTTCAAGGAAAGCAAATATTGTAAAAAATGTGAGAAATAAATGGATTTCTAAGTGTTTGCTTGGGAAAAACTATTGAGCAAATCTGAAGTGAAATCTATGATCTAAACAGAGTGCAAAAAACCTTTCTTTCACTTACTGAAAATTTTTAAAAATATTTTAATGGAGCATATGTAATAGAAAACGATTCGCTATTGCTGCAATAATTAAAAATGAATGCTGGAAAAAATTATAGGGAAAAATAATGCTGAAAAAATAGGCTAAATGGGCAATAATGCGGCAAAAAAATTTCTAAAAAATCAACCGAACGAAAAAAAAATAGCATCGCGGGTTTCTGAGCAAAAGTCGCGATGGGCATCGGGGGTTTGGGCCGCGAAGCCGCGATGCGCAGCGTGGAAAAAGGCCGCGTAGTCGCGATGGGCAGCGCAAAAAAAGGCCGCGAAGCCGCGATGTGCAGTGCGGAAAATGGTCGCGAAGTCACGATGTGCAGCGCGGAATAAGTCCACAAAGCCGCGATGCGCATTGCGGAAAAAGGCCGCGAGGTCGCGATGAGCCGCGCGACTGTTGGGCGAAAAGTCGCGATGCGAAAAATGAAAAAAAATGTCGCCAAAAATGAAACCGAAAAGTGAAGTTTCGGCTGTTAAAGGCTACAGAAAGGGCCAATAGCTAGGGCAACAATGAATATGATGTCTAGTATGGCAGATCTGCTAATTGAAATGGTAAAAACAAGTAAAAAATTAAGATTTATAGCAAAAATTACAAAAATTTTAAAGCTCGAAATCCAGCGGAGTCGCCAAAAAACTTTTGCTTGGTTTATCAACCAAGCATGTGCAAGGATGCACCTATTAACTTGTAATAGAAGTCTTCGAATAAAATCAAAAACAATTAAAAATCTAATCTAACATTAACATAACCATGTGTAAATAAACAAAAACTAAATCAATAACAAGAGATCTATGGAAGAACAAGAGTAAAAAATGACTTTTGTATTATAATACCTCAAATGGTGAGGATGTTTGGTGTTGAGCAGCTCCAAGGTTGAGGTGCTCCAAGCTCCAATGGTCTCTTCTCCAAGATGTTGAAATGGGGGTCTTCAAACTCAAAATGGGAGGCAATGGCTCTCAATGGGAATTTGGAATCATAAGGATAGGATGAAATGTGGATAGAAAATGAGGAGCCCCTATCACCTTTTTATAGTTTTTGGTGATGGGGAATACCATTATGGTTTTGAGGAAACCAATGGTATTAACCAACATGGTTTAGGTCTCTTTTTCCCTCTTTTTCCTTTTTTGAATATTTTTAATATTTTTATTCCCTTTTAATATTTTTTGGGAATTCTTGACCCTTTTTGAGGGTTTTTTGTGTTTTTTGAGGAAAAATATATGTTTTGAGGGGGAAAAAGGTGTATTATGGTCTTTTTGGTGACCTTTTAATGGCTTTAGAGGCTCAAATGGTGAAAAAGTGGACAAATGGGTCATGTGAATAAGGGAATGAGCTAGTGAGCACTTTTGGGGTGTTAACAACAGGCCCGAGTAGGTTTGAGCCCACCCAGCAACACCCGCAGAGCGGATGAGGTCTCACCGAAGGCATCCAGGAAGAGCAGACGGAACCATCTTTCCACCGAGGGAGGAGGCAAGTTGCGGCAGTACGATCCCAATAGCAATTCTAAATATTCATCAAGAAGTTATAGCACATCACTTTAATCGCAGCGTTAACATTACAATAAACAGATATCTATAACATATTATTGCGGCATTCACATCACAGCAACAGAAACGGATAATTGCATTACGACAAGACAATAACACAGCTTGCACCAAATCATCATCCTTATATTACTATAGCAAACCAAAAGTAGTACATAAATCTCTGTGCAACATCCCGCATTGTCGATCTCCGCATATAGCTCTATTCTTATCTTCTATTCATTGAATTTTTCTAACACTTACAATTCTCATCTATTTATAGGCTTCCACCAATTACAATACTTGTCCACTTTCCTAACCGACACTTATGCACAATTGACTAACTGACTTGGTCTAATGACCCAAAAACCCGCATACCGCGGTACAATTGACTCGATATTACAAAATACATGACCCAAAACCCGCCAACTGCGGTGTACTTGACTCAATATTACAAAATACATGGTTCAAGTGACCCAAAACCCGCCAACTGCAGCATCCTTTGGCACAAAATACTCCTTCCGCACCTTCATCCAACGTGTCACTGCGTCAGCAGTACCACGATCTTTCCTCATCAAACCGCCTGCCAACAGTAGTTTTTTGTGTAAGTCACTCAGAATTCTACATATAGATTATATGTGAGGCTGAATACTATTTTTCTACAATGGACATTGGAATACATTTGCATCTAACTGATATTTTACATAATTTGATAATCTGATTTAGTTCTCTACTTTATTTCACTCATCTTATGATTTTTTGTGGTTAATGTAAATGATAAATATGATTCAGTTACACTACTTTACATTTATACATACAGATTTGAAAATAGCAGATTGATACTAAATTTTGATGCATTTAATGCTTGGTATTGGTTGAGTAATAATTTCTTATGACTGGTATCTACTGAGTGACATATCTTTCACTTGGACACTTGTGATCTAATATAAGCACTTCTTTTAATTGGGTACTTTGCAATCAGGTATTTGGCTTATGTACACTTTGGTTAATGAATGTAATCATCCTAACTAACCTTGTTATCTTATTGACTTACTGTTGTTATACTTTATCTCCATATAGATCTAGAAATTATATTCATTTTGATGATAAGGATAAATGATATCTACTGAATGCATATTTACTTGCTATACCTAATTGAATCTTGAATTAAATGATCCTTGGTGAATGATAGCAAGTGTTTATCAAACCCAAATTGTATGAATGATCTAGGATTCTTATATATATCTATATGATGAATGTGATGATCTTGGGTTGACTTTACACTTCATTGAATGATCTATGGTGGACTATTGATATTTGATTATTCATAGCACAATTGATAAATTTTGATCATATATTTGCACTCACTGACATCAGATGATTAATTCTTGTGTTAAATTCATTTAACTCCCTTTAGGCATTGGTCTAACTAATATTTGCATATAGAACATAGTCTTTTGGTTGTATTAGTGTTCTACAGGGTTCCATAAGGATACTTCTCCTTGGAGTTTATTGGATTCTGAAGAAGTTAGGATCATGATCAAGGTGACATTGGATCACTTTCCTTATTTTTTCTTATCGGGAACTAGCCCTGCTAGTTTGCCCGGTAACAATTTTGGCGTTGTTTCCAGGGACGTTTCAAAGTTTGAAGTGGTTCATCTGGAGTCATTACACCCTTGGAAAAAATAACACTTGGTAAGAAACTCGAGGTAAGTCTTGGATTGGTATTTCAAAAATATTATTGAGGACTAATATTGTAGATCTTACCTGGAGACTCCAATTAAAAAGAATTTTGGTTAAGTCCAGAAACGTTGGTACAATTTTGGCGTTGTTTCCGAGGACGTTTCAAAGATTGAAGTGATTTATCCGGAGTCATTCACATCCTTGGGAAAATGACACTTGGTAATAAAATCGAGGTAAGTATTTGGTTGATGTTTTGAAAATATTTAAGGACTAATCTTGCAGATCTTACCTGGTGACTCCATTCATTCAAAGCGACCTACTGGTTGACAAGTGATCCAAAACCTAATCAGCTCAGGTACACCCTTGCTTTTGGTACTTGGTGAGATTTGTTAAGCTAACTTGGCAGGTCTCTCCTGGAGACTCCGACTGAAGAAAAATAACAATGGAACTCTACAAAGACAAGGAAACCGGATGACATGGCATCTTACTGCAAAGAGGATGTTCCATTTGAATTTAAGGATCCTGATAATCCAACAGATGCAGAAAAGGAGATAGATTGTTCTCCTCTTGATTTTTCAAAGTTTCCAGAGCGTTCAGATGAGCTACCAAATATTTTTTGGCACCCATTTGATGTCAATCGTGATTACATCTGGCACCATGTTGAATGGTTCATAACAATGGCTGCCGAAAATAGCATTAAAAAGGAAGAAAGCCTTTACATGAGATCATTTGTTAATCACTTGGGAGGAAAGCCTCTTTCTTGGTTTGTGGGCTTAGAAAAATCAACAATATCATCGTTTGCAGAACTGATAGAAGCCTTATGTAGCTACTGGGATCCTGAACAACGCGATAGATGGATGCTTTGTGTTCAAAATGCGAGGAACTTGTTCAGTGAATAAATACATGAAGATCAATTCTCAGAAGGTTTACTTGAATAAGGAATTGAAGTGATTCCTGAAGATGAAGGACAGGAGGCCCCAGTTGAAGAAACTAAAGAATGTACAGAAAGGGTAAGTGCTCCATATCCTCAAGTTATGTTTTCTTCTGATATGTTGGCTCTTTTGGAAGAAAGTTATAGGTATGCAAAAAATGATGATTATTGGAATTTCATTGGCCCATCGATGTACAATTCTTCAAAGCCTTGTAGCATTATAATAAGCCATCCCCTGAGCATATATATGGATAAATAAGCTTTTTCTACCTCCGATGAAGAATGGATCAATCCTTTTTCTTTGCTCAAGGATGCAGTGGTGCAAGATGTGGTTCCTATTGACAATGCTCATGTGCAAAGTTCCTCTGCTATCTCTCAGTTCATGGGAAGCCCTAATCAACTACATTTCGTGAGAATGTTCATCCCTTTTTGTCCAATATCGGTAAGTGGTCAACAATGTTTTCCAATAAAGGAAGTACAAGTATGTGGATAGGTATGATTTTATTTTCACATTGTTATGATTTATATTGTTTATCTTTTCGTTTAAAATGCGAAGGATTGAATTGTGTAGTTGACAATTTCAAAATGATAAAGATCATTAAGGGCACTAACATGATAGTTATAAAGAAAAACAATATGCATGCATTTCCAAAGGATTGTCCAAACAAGTTGCAGCTAATATGTGAAGGTTCACAAGGTCCACCTCCACAAATGTTTTCTTGAATGGACAATCAAGCAATTTTTAAGAAATTGTTTTCCTCAGTGCCAATATATCCACGAGATGGTCCATACATTAGTCCAGTGGAAGCTTGGATAAATGGAGCTTGTAAAAATGACTCTTCTCCATGGCAGCAGTATTACAACTCCCAGATCCCTATAGCCATCCAAACCTCACCTGATATCATGACAGATATCTTGGTATGTATTTGCTTCGCGATTGATCAGGTTTTAGCATGGGTTCTATCTAAAGACAAAGGTAAAGCAATGGGTATGAATGGCTTACTCAAATGGTTACATTGGTGGTATTATTTTACCTAGTCCTTTCCGCTTCTTATGTTATCATAGGTAGGTAGGTTAGGCATATACTGTTATCAGTGCATTCAACCTGATGTTCTTCATGTTGACATAGGTTAGGCGTTCGTTTATGCATTTTTTAATCTTATTTGATGAGCAAGGAAGGACGAATGTGTCTTCCTATGGGTATTTTGATGTCCTTGGTTATTTGATATGTGTGTAGATCTACAGGTACCCAGATGATTCTTGGATTATCGATCACCCTCAGGAGGAGTACTCGTCCCGCAATTGGAGCCAGTGTTACGATGGTACTAGCACCAGCATACCTGCAGAGGTACCCCAGGGAGATGCCAACATTTTGTTTCGAATTGGAGGGTGTGATACAGCCACTCTTCATAGGTGGGGTCATGACCAGATCCTATGGCTCCCTCCTGGGGGTAATATGGCTTAATGGCATTGTTGACTGCCTCATAAAAGGGATTGAATCCCTGACCCCCAGGGATGGGTCTTTGGACATGTTGGATGTATGCTTATCTAAGGTTGAATGGTAGCCATTGGTGTTGCATTTTTCCTTATCATAAGTCATTTTCTATCCTTTAGTCACCATAGCATTGTCAACTTGATTTTTAGGTTTCCATAGTTTGTCTTAGCTAGGGCATCATCAACCAACTCTTGAAGTTGTTGAAGAAGCCCTAGTTTTCGAAACTTGGAAAGCACCATCTCAAGAGGAGGGTTGTCATCTTTGATGCTATAGGGTTAGGTGAATGTCATTAATGAAACTCTAAGTTGTTTCATCTACATATTCAACCTAATTTTCTGAGTTTTGCAACTGTAAATATTATGTTAGAATTAGGTCTACAATTTTATGATAAAAACCCTAAAAATTGAAGAAGAAAAAAATCTTCTTTTTTGGCCTCCCTAAAATTTTGGCCCTTCCTCCTATAAATTCGTCCTGCTCTATTTGTCCCTAAAAACCCTAGGGAGAAATTGTAGGAAGCCCTAAAAAATTGCAAATCTCAAAAATCCTAAAAATCCCTAACTTTGGTGATTTTGTAAATATTATTTTAGCTTAGTTTTTAGTTTTTATTGTAATTTTAGGACTAATTTTTACATGCAATTTTTCATAAAATTAAATTTTAAATTCCTAAATTAAGCCCTAAATTTATGTGCACAAAACCCTAACACAAACCTAAAAACCTATGCAACCGACCCCTCCAAAACTTGTTTCCTTCCCTCTTCTCCTATCCGCTTTCGTCTCCTTTCTCCATCTTCTTTGCTGCCTTTTCCTTCCACTTATACCCCCCATCAAGCCCTATTACTTTAGCACACACAGATCTGCAATTAAAATTGTAGACCCTGTGCTCTCCCTCTTTTTCCATCTCTGCAAAAACATAAAACACAAAAACTAAGTTTGTGTTAGTGTAATTTTCTGTGGTTAGTTTTCTTTCCCTTAGTCTAGTTTTTATGTATTTCTTTAGGTAGTTTACCATGTAAGTCACTCAAAATTCTACATATAGATTATATGTGAGGTTGAATACTATTTTTCTACAATATACATTGGACTACATTTGCATCTAACTGATAGTTTACATAATTTGCTAATATGATTTGGTTCTCTACTTTATTGCACTCATCTTATGATTTTTTGTGGTTAATGTAAATGATAAATCTGTTCAGTTACACTACTTTACATTTATACATACATATTTGCAAATAACATATTGATACTAAATTTTGATGCATTTAATGATTGGTATTGGTTGAGTAATAATTGCTTATGACTGGTATCTACTGAGTGACGTATCTTTGACTTGGACACTTGTGATCTTATATAAGCACTTCTTCTAAATGGGTACTTTGCAATCAGGTATTTGGCTTATGTACACTTTGGTTAATGAATGTAATCATCCTAACTAACCTTGGTATCTTATTGACTTGCTGTTGTTATAATTTATCTCCATATAGATCTAGAAATTATATTCATTTTGATGATAAGGCTAAATGATATCTAGTGAATGCATATTTACTTGCCATACCTAATTGACTCTTGGATTAAATGATCGTTGGTGAATTATAGCAAGTGTTTATCAAACTTAAATTGTATGAATGATATAGGATTCTTATATATATCTATATGATGAATGTGATGATCTTGGGTTGACTTTACACTTCATTGAATGATCTATGGTGGATTATTGATCTTTGATGATTCATAGAACAATTGATAAATTTTGATCATATATTTGCACTCACTGACATCAGATGATTAATTGTTGTGTTATATTCATTTAACTCCATTTAGGCATTGGTATAACTAATATTTGCATATAGAACATAGTCTTTTGGTTGTATTAGTGTTCTACAGGGTTCCATAAGGTTACTTATCCTTGGAGGTTATTGGATTCCGAAGAAGTTAGGATCGTGATCGAGGTGACATTTGATCATTTTGCTTATTTGTGCTTATTGGGAACTAGCCCTGCTAGTTTGCCCGGTAACATAGTGCATGAGCAGAGAGACCAAAATATTTAGGTTCGATAAGGTGTCAAGAAATGAGAAGGTAAACTTGTACTTATTTCACTGTTTAATAAAGATTTGACATCCTTCCCTCCCCCAATTCATTGTTCTTATAATTGTGGTTTGTAATTAAGAATGTTTTTAATTTGATTAATGTTTTGTTCATTTCCATTTCAACTATATTCTTTATAAAGTGTCAAACTAGTTTGAGAAATGTTTGATGTTGTTTTTGCAGGTCATCATTGGAATTCAAGGAGAAAATTGAAAGAAGGATCAAGGAGCATCTAGGACAACCTTAAAAAAAGGTACACAACTCTTGGATCCCTAATCTATGTTGTAGTTAGATTTGCTTATTGAAAATTGTATGAGGTCTTATGCATGTGTGTGAGTCTAAATTTGCATGTAGACATAGTCAATCAAGTCAGTCTCATTTGTTTCAGTACAATGGTCATCTTACCTTAGTCATAGGATTTGTTTTTGAACAACAAGCTTAGAAACTTGTTATCCACACCTATTCACACATCCTCAAACCACCAGTATTAGGAATTATCTCCAATCCAAAAGTAGAGATTCTAAAACCGAAGAGAAAATTATTGTGCATAAATAACCCATGCAACATCTGCTCTCAATTTGGTCACTACACACATCTTTGTCCATATCTCCCTAGATTCTAAACTACCTTCACTACTATTCGTTTCTCCCATACAATTCCCATTGAATATTTCACCATTAACTTTATATCAACAATAGAGGAGGTGTCTCCCCCCCACAATGTTAATACTATTCTCACAATTCCCATATGCTCCCCCCTGACATATACATAACTCAGACACTCACAGTCTCTGACTAGTACATTGGAAACTGAGCATCCCACTCACTCCCATAAGTGATGCGGTTTGTTGAAACATTACTCATTTCGATGTCCCATCTTATAGGAAGAACGGACAATATGCCTTAAGCAATTACACCAATCAAATCACATATCTCATCCTCTCATGATCTAGAAAGACTTGCTATAAGAAGAGATCTTTCCCCCATCACAATATACCTTTGGATATACGTACATGTTTCACATGTCATCATATAGCTCTTGTATGATTGATGACCAATTATCATCATCAAAATTAAGTATCAAAAGAATCATGCAAATATTTTCCTCCGTCTGTAACTAAACATCATGCACAATTTGCATTGAATGATCTTCTGCATATCTATCCATTCCATCTCCCATTAGATGGGTCTACTGATATGAGCCTCAAGATCACTCGAACTCTATGGTGATTTCCTTCTTGCATCCATCTGAGAGAAGCATGTCATCTATATATAGAAACCATCTTCAACCTTGTAGCAAAAGTTGAAATCCGCATCACCCATGGTGATCATCAAGCTCATCAAATGACTATCGATCCTGGGTACTTGTTGAACCCATACAAAGCCTTCTTCAATCATGTGATTCTCTATCGAATCCTGGTAGTTTTCTCGATATGCACTTCTTCTTCAATCACACCATTCAAGAGAATGGTCTTTTCATCCATGGGTGTAATCTATCTCTGGAAGTGTGTCTAGCCATTGGAGCAAACATCTCATCGTGACCCTTTCTAAGAGAATCCTCTAGCCCCAAGCCTTCCTTTGTACTTCTATAGTATGTTTGATTTGTAAGTCTTCTTGTTGAACAATCATCACTTGTTCTTTGGAACAAGTGTTCATCATCCTTCTTTTGTAGATCATAGCACACGATCTTTCCTACAAATCAAATTCAATTACATGATTAGTAACACTTCATAATCATCAAATCATGTTGACATTTCAATGATAACCTATTATGCATACTGATATGATTCACATAGTTATGAAACTATCTTGACCAATACTTTGGCACAACACTTTTCCATATCCTGTATGCGTACAATGGCTATCTAGATTCCTTCCATCTCTACCAGAACATACTATCAAGCGCGTGCAAAGTTCCCAGCATGTTAGCAAAGAGGTTTCATTCTAGACAAGCAACAATGGAATGTTTGTCCAACTTACCCATCATATGCATATTAGTAGTATATTGTTCAATGCTATATGAATGCTTATACTATGCATGATATATTTCTTGATTAACCAACCAAACCGAGAGTTAACATTGACCAACCAACAAGAGATTAACCCTTTCCTTTACAAAATTGCCTTATTTATAGATCAAGACCCGTAGGCCATGTCTTTACATTTACGAAGGCAAAACCCTTAGGTTTACAAAAAATGTCGTGGTTTTCCAAAAATTGGACTACTGATATTTGGCACCCGATATTTTGTTATATGCATGCCGACATGTTTCCTCCACCGAGCTATTCCTTCCTTTCCGACCTTAGATGACTAGTTCGAGTAGTAGTAGTCTTCTACCCGTTGTGATCAGTCACCTACCTCTAATCTACACCTACCCACTGCTTGGTAGTTATCGATGATCTTTGCCAAAAATAGGACTTCTGTGACCTAACCAAAACAACTGCCTTTATCCATCCATGCTCTACTTAGCTGGATCTTCGTTGACGTGGCACATCGCGGCGTTGTACTCCTCGTAGCACTGACCTCGCAGCTCCTCCGATACTATGCTATGTGCAACTTTGCAGCATACCAAAACTTATCCCAAAATTGTTCAAACTTAACTGCTCTTATCTCCGCAGTTCTCAAAATTCCTTCTGTTCAAAAATGCCCCATCTGGGCTAGGCCCAACAGGCCCCTAACACTTACATGTGGCTCACCCTCAAGCCACTTGGAACTTCTTGAAGGTTTTTCGCTGCCTGTTGGCTGATCTTCGCAATGAACTTGTTGAATATTTCCCTCAGCTTTTCAACCGCGGCCTTCGTATCTTGTTCAATTTGCCCAACTGTTTCTACCATTTCAAGTGTTATCTCTTGGCCGATCTGGCCTTCCACTTGCTCTTGATTCTGGTTCATCTCCTTCAACTTTTCTTCCATCTCCTATGAGATCATGTTGGCATCTTCTAATAATGGTTGTAACTTATCGCCCATTTCTATTTCCTTCTCCCACAATGCTTTAACTTCCTTCTTGAGGTTGTTGATTTCCCTGTACTTTAGGAGTTTCTCCCTTGCTGGCAATGCCTTAACCTCCTCACTCATCTTTTTTAGTTCTTCTTGTTTTTCCTTCACTTCCTTCTTTACTTGCTGTAATTGTTCATCTTCTTCAAGGGCACTAAATGCCTTCAATGCTACTTCCAATAGAATCTGGCACTTAGTGACTTCGATAGCAATATTCTGCGTTGTGGTCTTCACTACTCCTTGTCTCAATTGTTGTTCATCTGGTGGAGTCTGTGGATTGAGCTGTGCTTTCAGGGAAACAATTTCAGATTCATGGAAAATCTCCATGTCTTCCTTCTCATTCCTTAGGCTATTGACCAAATCGCCAATCTTGATGATGGTATCTGTTGGTTCTGTTTGAATTTCAAACTCATCTATATTACCTGCAACGGCAGTGATCATGCTCTCTAATCTCAGTTGACGATCTGTTTCATCTTGTAATTTCATATAATTTTGTGAGCTCTCTTCTTCAAGTTTCCTTTGTAACTCTGCTTGTCCTTTCAGTGCTTCTATGGTTCTGTCATGCATTTCTTCACCTAGTTGTGTTTGTAAGTAATGGAGTCCTGGAAATGGTATGGTTGCAAGATCAAGCTCCACGTGCTCTACATTCTTTGTATCTAGCATTGCTTGATCTTGTAATGGCAATCTCATAGATAGTGGCTACAAATGGACAATACAGGACCTTGCGGGAACCGTTATTTGCTGCTGCGAAGTCCCCGCGGACCCTTTTCCAGCTGCTGACTCATTGTGCAATGGTAATATTTTGTTGACTTCATCAATTTTTTTGGATAAACCTTGCAGTGTAGTCAAGTTCTACTTTAAGCTGTCTTGAATTGCCTTTTCCTTCTTTTCTTTTTATGTTGAAAGTTCCTCCATTTGTTCAATTACCCTCGTGGCAATCATTAAATAATCATCTTCGCGAAGCACTGTGTCTAATTGGTCTTTGTTTGCTTTCTGCTTCTTCCTTTTTCCCTTGTGCCCCGAAGGACTTCCAACATCCTTCCTTTTTCCTGACTCTTTATCTTCTACAATGGGACATGGGATAGGGTTATCCTCACAAGAATCACTTTCAATATCCACGACCTCAACTCGAAATTCAGTTGGCCATTGTTTCATTAAGTTCTCAATATCTTCCTCGTACATATGGTAATTTCCAGGGTACCAATCAGCATTCTTCTTCTGCACTTTAGGTGAAATGGAGATGCATTTCATCGCAGCATAAAAATTTATAATGCAGATATATTTGCTCACTTGCTTTGGTATGCGAGGTGTAAGCATGATGGCCCCGCGCAGCTGGTCGTAATATGTGTAAAACACCAGCATTGTTTCGTGTTGTCTGTCTGGATTCAGGCTCGCCCATAGATTCTGAAATCTAGCACCTCTGCAGTCCGAAGTGTTTGTGACCACTCTGACATAGTGCTTTGGTTCCCTCCACCCTAAGAATCTGATCAATATGATTAGCCAGGTAAAATGAAAATATCCACCATTGATTTGTGTATCATTGAGTTCTTCAAGGAATTCATTTAATAGAAATTGGTACCAATTGAATTCTTGTCCCTCAGCAGCTGCAGCGCCAAGCAGTACTGCACCTGCGTTTACTTCTAAAGGTCTGCACTTCCTTAAGATTTTGCCCGCTAACAGCTACGTGACAAACCTTATTACATCATCCTTTATGTCCTCCATCTGGAAGCCTCACTTCCCTTTGACCACAGATTCTATTTGGTTCATTAATTCTGCTACCTCTTTGTCCTTTGTCTTTCCCTAGAAGAACTTCCTTGGGTCTTCTCCCCTTTTGCTTAATCCAGTTATACGGTGGATTAAGTCGATTTTCAGGTTGATATTCTGGTCTAGCCATAAATATCCCTGGTGGATGCGAGCCATAAGAGTTTGCATCACCGCGTTGAGCTCCGGTGATCTGTTGAAATGTGGAAGCCTTAGCAGGTTGAGCAGCCCAGACTTGGCTACTACTAACAAACAACTCTCGGCGACCAAGGTGAGGTCACCATTTGCATTCTTCTTCCAGCACATGTATTTATCGGGCTGGAACTATGGTAACTTTGGTTCAGTTGGCTTCTCTTTCTGCATTGCTAGCAGATCATAGTCCTCCCATTTTCATTTTGGAATCTTCCCTAACAGATTTGTGTCCACCTCTACATGCTTCGATATAGGTGAGAGTGGTATCTCATACTTTGGGCTCTTCAGCAGTTTAATGGCCGGTGCATCTACTACACGCGGCGAGATGTATTCTGGAGTCATAGTTAACACTATGTCTTTATCAACAAGGGGCTTTTTGGCCCTATCGAACTTGTCTGCGGTAGCTTTGATTTGGGCGCTGCTGGATTTTTCCCTTTGTCTTGCATTGAGGGGCTGTGTCTTGGTGATCTCCTTGGATTTTATTCTGATTCCTTAATGATTTTCTTGTTTGGGGTTCTCATTAATTCATCAATTCCTCCGTGTTGGAACAACCTCACAGTCTCTTCAACCGTGAACTCTTCTTCAAATAAAAATTTCTTAGGCATGCAAACAGTTTCAACAGTTGTAGACAACTTATGAAAACTAGCTCAGACAGAAGTATTTGCATAAAATTATAAGTGTTTGATACGCCCGCGAGATGATAAGCAGTGTTATTTATAGGCACGGCGAACCCTCCTCCGCACCCTTGAATGGCTAGATATGCATTTAATGGTGGTATCCATTAGCTAAATCTGGTTTCCTTTGCTATCTTGTCTTCCATAATTGTGATCAGAACGACTATCTGTGATTTAAATGCCCGAGCGATCGGCAGGGATTACTGTATAACGGCTATATTCCCAACCGACAGTTGTAACGGTTATTTTCTGGATTCTTGCTTTGAACTGCGTGGCAGGTCATCGTTGGTTCTGCGCAGTGATTTCACGGCATATAATTTCTTTCTTTCTTTTTTTTCTTTTTTCTTTTTTTTAATGTGAGGCGCTGTATAGATCTATCTCTATCTATCTATGTACAGACTTTTTCACAGTTTCTAGTGCTCAATTCCGACCATACTTGGCACCTAGAAACTTTTCCTTCTTTTGATCATTATGGATGTTGCGAAGCAGGACTATCGCGGTAAAGCTTTAGTCTGCTCTCATTTATCAAATTGGGTATTGAATCACCAGCTAAAGTGGCTAACTAGACTGCGCCACCGTTAGTAACATCTATTATAGTATATGGTCCAAGCCAATGCATTTTAAATTTTCCAGGAAACTTCATGAATTTACTATCATACAGTAGGACTAGATCACCTACCTGAAAAGACTTATTCTTGATGTGGTGATCGTGCCATGTTTTTTCTCTTTCTTTCTGCACTTGATGGTGGAATCCCACGATGAAGCGCTCTTCTTCCAACCCAACCAAGTGTGACAGCCTTTCTTCTAGTTCTGCATGATCTGCCATCCCTATAAATGCAGCTATTATCAAGCTGGGTATAATGTACTCCATAGGCATTATAGCTTCTTGTCCGTAAGCCAATCTGAAAGGTGTATGTCCAGTTAATTTCTTGCATGTCGTTCTGTATGCCCATAATACTGAAGGAATGCGCAGGTCCCAGTCATCGCAGTTTACATTGCATACTTTGGTTAGCACATTCTCAAGTACTTTATTAAATGCTTCAACAATACCATTCGCTTGTGGATGATAAGGTGTACTGCGCTAATGATGGATGTGGAAATCTTTAGTCAAAGCTTCAATAGTTATGTTCAAAAAATGAGTACCCTGATCACTCATCAAAAATTTTGGGCATCCAAATCGTGATAGGATGTCCTCAAAAATAAATTGCACGGCTGTAGCTGCGCTACAGTCTTTGACCGGTTTTGCTTCTGCCCATCTGGTGAGGTAGTCAATTGCTATGATAATGTATCTCGCACCAGTTCTTTTTCCTGGTGGGTTAATAGGTCCCACGAAATCAATTTCCCATTTCTTGAATGCCTGCAAGGTTAGATGAGGGTTCAATGGAATTTCATCTCTTCTTGATGGTTTCCCTGTCCTTTGACAGACATCACAGTTCTAGCAATGTTCTTTGGAGTCTTTATGAATCGTAGGCCACCATAGCCCTGCGCGCAATATCTTATGCGCAGTAGCCCTTCCTGGATAATTACCTCCTACGGCTCCTAAATGTGCATCAGCTAATACAAATGGCTTCTCATGTTCTAATACACATCTTCGCAGCACTTCATCAGGTCCTAACTTATAAAGTTGTCCTGTAATAATGGTGAAGTCTGCAGCTCGTACTACCAGCTGCTTCTTTTGCTGTATAGTAAATTTAGTAGGTGCGAACCCGGTAGTTAGAAATTCAATGATATCCTGATAATAATCATCGGCGATCTATATAGCAAACAATTGCGCATCAGGCAAATTATCTTCTAGATTCATTGGTTCTTATCCTGACTCAATTCTTGATAGATGATCAGGGCCTAGATTTAATCTGTCTGGTTTAACTATTATTTCAAAATCATACTCTTGGAAGAGTAAGAGGCATTTGCATATTCGTCCCCCTAACATTGGTTTATTGACTAGGTATTTCAATGCAAAATGGTTAGTAAACATTGAAAAGTGCGCACCAAGTAAATAGTGTCTAAATTTCTATAGTGCATATACCATTGCAAGTCCTTCCCTTTCAATAGTGGTATAGTTCTTCTCAGCAGATGACAGCTTTCTACTAGAAAATGCAATGGGATGATCAATTCTTCCTTCTCCTGGCTGTGCAAGAATGATACCCAATGCTATACATGAAGCATCAACATGTATGTGAAATGGATTTTCCCAGTCTTGAAAAACTAGGATCGGCGTGGTGAGCATTTTTTCTTTCAATGTGTCGAATCCTTTCTCCCAGTCCTCATTCCAAATGAATGGTGCATCCTTTTTCAAAATCTTCTCCATCGTTGCGGTTATCTGTGCATACCCCTTTATGAATTTTTTGTAGTATCTGGTATGCCCTAGTGTAGTGCGTAATAGTTTAACTGAATTTGGTGTAGGCAAATTTACAATAACTACTATCTTCGCTGGATCAACCATCAACCCTTGCTTACACACGATATGTCCCAGTAGAATCCCATAAGGAACACAAAAAATACATTTCTTTAAATTCAATGAAATCTGATGCTATCTACATTTTTCTAGCATCATTTTGAGGTTCGTGGCATGGTTCTTCAATAAGCCAAAAATGGTCAAATAATCAAAGTAAACTTATAAAAACTTGTGGATGAAGTCTTTGAATGTTGCGATCACTACTCTTGAAAATATGGCTGGTGCATTATTCAAGCCAAAAGGCATCACTGTATACTGAAATGACCCCCATTCTGTTGCAAAAGTGGTTTTGTGCCTATCGGCTGGATCAATTTTTATCTGATGGTATCCAGAAAATCCATTAGTGAAAGAGTATGCTTCATTCCCTCCAACATTATCAAGAACTTCATTGATAAAAGGTGTAGTATATGGATCATGCATAGAGGCATCATTCAACTTTCTGAGATCAACACAGATTCTAATCTCACCCTTTGTTTTCTTGTCTTGGATGACCATTGGGCTTATCCATTCAGATTATTCGACCAGCTCAATAATTCCTGCATCAAGCATCTTATCAAGTTCTGCTTTAACTCGTTCCTTGTAGCATGGATTCAGTCTATATGGACTTTGTTTAATAGGTTTCGCTCCTGGCTTAAGAGGAATTCTCATCACTCCTAAGTATCCCAGGATACCTTTCATTTCTGTGAACTTCGTTGGGAATACTTCCTGATATTCCTGTAATATAGCTGCGATCTCTGCAACTGTGTCATCATCCCAGTAGTCTCCTATTGTTGTGAACTTCAGCTCTTCAAGGGTGTCGATGTTCACTTTCTTTGTTTTAACCGGTCCACTCATATCTGGAATTTCTAGTGGAGATCCCTCTACCTTGTGTATACCTTCTGATTCTTGGATTTTTATGTTGCGCGGTTCCTCCGCGTCACTATCTTCAACTTCTTCAACTATGTTGTAGCAGTCTAAAGCCTGCTCTATCTGTTCTGACCAATCTGGTTGTAGACTCGCAAGTACATTGTTTGTGTCAAAAAACTCTTATAGTGTTATATTTTCCTCCTTGCGATGTGGGCTAAATATCTTTTGCTTGATCAGTTGCAGGTGTTAAATTTTTAGTATTAAATCACAATACTATAGGATCTTTGCTGAGAGAATAACATCTATAGTATATCAATGCATGACAATCATAATATGACAAGCATCACAAGAATCAAAAGCATAGAGACAAGAGACACAGAGTTTCCGTGGGGAAAACCCTAAGGTGAAAAACCCCACAACTTCCTCAGAGATAGAGAGAGTAATGGCTCAACCAAAATACAACCAAATAACACTGAGATAGTCTCCTAGCAGATGATCCTCCTCCTCCTCACTAGTGCGCCACTTTTTAGAGAGAGAGATAGTTACTTTTTCGAGTGAGTAAAATAGAGATCTCCTATCTCTATTTATACTCACCTTTTTGCCCAGTGACCTACTGGGGCTGACTTGTCTACTTGGATACATCCACATTATATTATATATTAATTAGGGCCGGCCCCATAAGGTGGTCTAATAACCCATCGGCAAGTAAACACACTTGCGACACTTGTCAATCCACATGACGACACTTCCTTATAGAGGAATAACACATCTCTTATAAGGGTACAAAAAATATATATATAATACACAGATGAAATACATTCCGAAGTTACATATACATCAACAGCAGGGCATCATGTATAGTCGGAGAGTCATCTTGAAAATTAAAATCCTTCTGGAAGGTCACAGTAAGGATGGACCAATCCACGGTTCCTGTGCACATCTCCTCCTCTAGATACAACTTTTTTGGAATAGGCTCCTCCAACGTATGCACAAAGAGATGTACACATTCTGTCTGCGGTCTTTCCTTCCAAGCTTGTACACAAGCTGCGATATGATCTCCTGGATCCCTCTGGCCATTATATTTATCAAATGCTAGCGTGACCTTATCAACAAATCTAATCTGTAGTTTTATTCTGCACTGGTCCCAAGTTGTCATTGTCTTTTTGTGTGTATCCCACCATCTAGCAGGTGTTTCTCTAAGTGCCATGTCTAATGCTGAGATGTGATGTTCATCTGCCACTGCTGCAGTGTATTCTTTGATAAATGAATAGACGCTAGTTGTACCATCATAAGTGGGGATTGGACTTACTTGCTTTACAATCCAGCGGAGTGACATTGTAATTGTCGTGCATCTCCTGGAAGATACTTCATGCATTCTGTGTTGCCAGCTTTCTAATCCTGCATCTGAGTCTGAGATGCAAGAGCTATCGCAGCGCCAACTGAGCATTCCATCCACAGTAGGATCAATATAATCCATAGCATTTGTTGTCATTTGATAGATACGGTCAAGGTCTTGGGCTCTGTACTCTTCTTGAATAGGTTCAACATATCGCTCTCCCTGCGAAGGATCCAATGGTACGATGACCCTTATGTCGTTTCCTTCAAATATAATTTTCATTATCTTGAGATTGATGACAGTGGAGTTCGTCATTTCCCAATTGATACCCAGCAGTGTTGGATAAGGATTACTATCATCCACAATTTCAATTACTTCGAAGTCTGCATAACTTCGCACTCCATCAATGTCGACAATAGTGTTGGTTAACCTTCCCAGTGGTATAACTATGCCTTGATTAGCCATTCTTAATTGTATAGGTGACCATTGTAACTTTGGTTTTCTCATCGCCTGCCATGTCTTCTTGGTTAATACATTCACTTCAGATCCGAGATCAGGAATGATCTCGTCCATCTCATAGTCTCCTATCTGTGCAGTGAACCACATTTCCCTGCTGGTTCTTTTGGGACTTCTAATGTTATGTACTCCGCCATGTGCTATTCCTTTCTTACTACATGATTCATATTGATTTATCAATTTTTCAAATTCCATAAGAGTGTCCTTCTTTTTAAATAACTTAATGCATCTTTGTAGAAATTGCGCAACAAAATTAGAGGTATCTGGTGCAGTGCGCGTCTGATCATATGCCAGTGGCATGTCTTGTATTTGTGGTTCTTGACTTCGCAGCAGAATCCTTGGTGAAGTAGGTGGTGGTTTTTTAAACATGTCCCACGCTTCCTTGAATATTTCTTTATTTTTCTGTAAGTTCATTGGAGGTGCTTTTCCAGGGGCTTTTCTTATCCCTACTGTTTCTCCAGGGTTTTTCTTAGGATCAATTGTTCCAGAAGTTGAGGCTTTTGTGTTGTTTTCTTTTGCTATATCAATGCCACTTTGCGTTACTACATTGACACTCTGACCTGTAGGTCTGTTCTCTGATGCGATCAACTGGATGTTAGGGTTTGGTGATTCTGTTCTTCTCTTATTTTGCATTTCTACCTCAAGCACCGGACAATCTTCAATCACATGATCAAATGATTTACAGTAGTTGCATGTGGTGCATGGATTAGTACATTCTCTGGATACATGACCTGGTTGGCCACAGTTATAGCATATTACCTGGCCTCGTCCTCTTCCTTGATTTTGACCAGTATTTCTTCCTCTCCCGCGATATCCACCAGCGTGGCCTCTATATCCTCCTTGATCATAGTGGGTGTTCTCTTGCTTTGGATGATTTTCCTCTTGAACGCGGTACATTCCAGCACCTCGCATTGCTTCCATATCTCGCTTTCTTTCATTCATCAGTTCATAAGCGCGACAATTGGACTCATCATGTCCAACTGACTTACAAAAATTGCAATATAAGTTTTTAGGTGTCTTTACATATTTTTCTATCAGGTAGCAGTCTTCAAGTCTGTGTCCTCTACTTCTACAAATTTCACACCATGGTGCCTGGTTCTAATTCATATTTATTGGGTTTGGTGCACCACTGTTAAGGTATTCTTGAAATAAGGGGAAATGTTATCTTGTGTGGCCCTCTCCTTTGCATCCTGTGCACAAAACTTCATGTCATTGTTCATGTCTCTGCTCTTTTCCATTCTTCATACCTTGTAATTCTAATGTCAAGGTATCCAATTGGTTCTGGATCTGTATCATCCCCGAACTACTTTCTCCAATTGGTGAAGCTTCCAACTTCATTGCGATCTCCAAGGCCTCAGCTTGAGATACAAACTTCTGTTGCATTAGTGGTTGTCTGATGTGGGGCAACAGCGAGGCAATAAACCATTCTTGATGCTGTTGCGGAGCTATAAAAAAGCTCACTTGGTCCAACAATGTTTTGAATTTTTGGTCGAATTCCCAGACCGATTCTGTAAGTTTCTGCTTGATTTCTTTCAACTATGTTATGCACTGTGATTCTGATTTGGGTTTCTTAAACTCGACTGCAATTGCAGTCTTGATATCTGCTAAGGTTTTTGGTTGTGCTTGAGAATAATTCATAAACCAATGCAGCGCTCTGTCTCTAAAATTTGTTATGAGTTGTGCTCTCTTAATAGCATCATCTGTTACTTGCTTAACACTCCACACGGCTTCGCATAGAAACCAGTGCTGATCGGGGTCTTCCTGACCCGTTCCTTTGAATATCGGCAGTTTTATATCGTTATCTATCATTCTTCTTCCGGATTATGTACTATTCTGGAACTGATTCCCTGTGGCAAAATTATATACAGGTTGTTGTATTGTACTAGGGACAGTATTCTGCGGAATAGTCTGAGTCGTAGTGCTGTGAGCACTCGCTCCTACGGTGTTACTAGTATTACTGATCTGTGGGATGGGCTGCAGGATACTCACAGCGGGTGGGTTTTGGACTGATTGATTCTGAGGTATAATACGGTGGATTGTGGCTGATAACTGAGTGTTCGTATTATTGAGATCACATGGAATTTCGGTATCTATATGGTTTCTAGATGGTGTGGGTTTCTTTTCATTAGTAGGCTTGTATCTCTTTCCACTTCTCAAAGTATGGTTGTTTTCATCAGAATCAGTGTATGTGTTCTCTACCATGATAGATTTAGGACTATTGTTGCATTCTTAAAACACCGTTCTCGGCTAAAAGCATTTTCATGTATAAACTGAGGTTTTTTAGGAACTTGCCTCTAAATCCTTCGAAAAAGTATGCTTTAGCTTGGCTGTAAGACTTCAGCGTGTTTACAGCAAACTTGGTCACAAATCCTTCTAATATGCTATCAACCCAGAAGTCAACTTCTCATGACAGTGGACTGTCGATTGATTTAAGTTGTTCGGTAAGCTCCGAACTCCACTCTGTAGGTACTCCGCCTTGGGAACAATTCTTTCTTTCTGCTAGGCGCGATATCCACTCGTGTAGCTCGTTTGGAAACGAAGCCCAAAAAATTCGTGGATGTCCCTCCACATGTATCTATTCAACCATTGTACGTTAGATAGACATGGATGTCTATTTTCTTTCTTTGCGAAGTCTCTTTCGATCTTATCGCACCAAGCCCAGATTTCTTTCTATTCTGGATGCCAACTATTGGACATTACTTTTCTGAATACACTATCACATCACTGGTCTTAGCGCAGAAACGGAACCATTTGTTGGTCGCAGCACTGTTCTAGAGGTTTTCCAATGTAAAGGGGGTGGTTGCAGAAGTAGCTTTCCACAAACTTGTGATGCGAGTGATTCAGCTGCTTAATGCGCAGCGCAATGACAGACTACGTAGCTGCGTTTGGTGATCGTGCGGAGTCTCCTACTCCGCGTAGAGTATTTTTAGGAACAAGGATATTTGCACCCGTAGTGCATCCAGAGGCCGTGCATTGGGGTTTATGAGACTTAATCACTTCTACTCAACCTTATTTGACATCCTTTAAGCATTCATCATTATTTTAGACTGATAAACATCATGATCTATGCAGATATGTGAGATGCGCAGCGCTGTGATCTTTGATACTGCAATTCAATCCTTAACAATTAACTGTGTAGTTATCTTATCGATCCATTCATTCAAGACTTATAGGTGCTGTACTGTTTAATATTCCTCCCTACATGAGATACTTAGCATCTTATTCCATCCTTTCCATGGCGAATACAGATCACAGTAAACATATAACAAGCAATAATAACTTTGTGCATGCACTGTAAGTAAATTAGATCACAAAATAATGGCAATCATACACAGCAACCACATAACACAATGGTTTAACATGGTTCATCCCCCTGGATGGGAAGCTACATCTACAAGAACTGTTGTTTATTTATCTTGGAAAGGGTACAACAGTTCTTCGCCTGTGCACTCAACTGTAGACGCTCTTCTCTTTCTCTCTCAAAATTAGGTCTCTGCGCACTCAGCTACAGAGCCTTTACAATGCTTCTCTCTAACAAATCTTACAATATTCAATAATATTAACCAAACCGAGAGTTAACATTAACCAACCAACAATATATTAACCCTTTCCTTTACAAAATTGCCTTATTTATAGATCAAGACCCGTAGGCCATGTCTTTACATTTACGAAGGAAAAATCCTTAGGTTTACAAAAATTGTCGCGGTTTTCCAAAAACTGTCACGGTTCTCCAAAAATCGGACTACTAATATCTGGAAACGGATCTTCTGTTATATGCGCGTGGACATGTTGCCTCCATTGATTTGTTCCTTCCTTTACGGCCTTAGATGACTGGTTCGAGTAGTAGTAGTCTTCTACCCATTGTGATCAATCACCTACCTCCGATCTGCACCTACCCACTGCTTGGTAGTTATCGATGATCTTTGCCAAAAATAGGTCTTCTGTGACCTAACCAAAATCATTGCCTTTATCCGTCCATGCTCTGCTTAGATAGATCTTCATTGACGTGGCACATCACGGCGCTGTACTCCTCATAGCACCAACCTCGCAGCTCCTCCAATACTATGCTACGCGCAACTTCGCAGCATACCAAAACTTATCCCAAAATTGTTCAAACTTAACTGTGCTTATCTCCACAGTTCTCAAAATTTCTTATGTTCAAAAATTCCCCATCTGGGCCAGGCCCAACAAATGCAAAGATCAAAACCCAAGAGATATATGTCTTCAGCAGCTACTCCTCCTCCACTTGTGTTCACTCCTCTCTCTCAACTATGCAAGTTGGATGAGTGAGTGAATGAATAGAATGAGAGAGTCACACTCTCTATTTGTACAATGACTTGACCTTCCTTTAACTCTAACTAGGCCGACCTCCCGTAGGAGAGTCTAATAACCCATTACCACTTATCACTGGGCCGACCCCACTAAGGTGGTCTAATAGCCCTTTAACTCATACAGGGCCGACCCCACCAAGGTGGTCCAATAACCCATAAAGTATAAGTTACGACACTTACAATATAACTTGCAACACTTGCAAATACAAATGACGACACTTCTGATTTGAGGAATAATACATCTCCATCATGAATACAATAAAGTACAAATGTAATACATAGGAGAATATCTTCCGAAGTTACAAATACATCAACACTCCCTCTTAACTAGGAAGGTATTCTCTCGACAAGGCATCAATATATATAGGCACAAGTCTTACATACTGGAACTGGATCATCATCACTAGATCACTGGAGTATCATTTTCACTGTTTTTGTACTCGTCATCTCGATCACTGGTTTTATCTCTCAATTCTTCTTGTCATAGGAATTTCTATAGAGCCAACCCTTTTTCATGTTGGATGTAGGCCTAGCCTCCTGTAGGTCTTCATCATCTCTACGAGCTGGCCATCCTGTGGAATCCTTAGGGTTGATTATGTGCGTCAACAAAACCTTGAAAGAACATCCTAGGACTGATTATGGGCTTACTGCTCAACCTATCAGACCTCCCAGGGAAATATTACATGTGACCACCCCAAAACCTTAAAATAGAATCCTGGGAACGTTTATGTGCATAGCATGACCCACAAGATCTCTAAAGAGCATCCCAGGACTTTTACATGCCTAGCACAACCTATCGGATCTCCAGTACTGATTACATGTGGTCTGGAAAAACCTTGAAAGAGCATCCCGGGACTGATTACGAGCTTACTACTCAACCTATCGGATCTCCCGGGGAATTATTATATGCCACGGACAAAACCTCGAAAGAGCATTTTCCAAATCTCCCAGGGAACTATTATATGCCATAGGAAAAACCTCGCAAGAGTATATGCAAATCTCCCAGGGAAATATTATATGTCCTTCCAATCAAAACCTCGAAAGAGCATTTGCCAGCTCTCCCAGGGAACTATTATATGCCATAGGCAAAACCTCACAGGAGTATTTGCAAATCTCCCAGGGCAATATTATATGTTCTTCCAAGCAAAACCTCGAAAGAGCATTTGCCAGATCTCCCAGGGAACTATTATATGCCATAGGAAAAACCTCGCAAGAGTATCTGCAAATATCCCAGGGCAATATTATATACTTATCGCACAACCTGTCCACAACCACGGAGTATCATCCTGATACTCATGATCAACCCGATCATCCTCGCACGGAGCATCATCATGATGCTCATGATCATACTGATCATCATCATAAAGTACATCATCCTGATGCACATCATCATCACATGATCATCCTGATCATCATCATAGCATCGTCCTGATGCATATCATATGGAACATCGTATCATGCAGCACTTATATCCTTAGCCATGGGAGGACCCTCCTGCCACCATGCTAGGAATGGCTTCAGCGTCTGTGTCCCGTCACTCATCTGGAACATCATCCGGATGTTCATCATATAGAGCATCACCCGGATGCTCATCACTCAGCACTTGCATCCATATCCATGGGAGGACCCGCCTTCCACCATGCTAGGAATGGCTTCAGCATTTGTTTCCCGTCACTTCCTCCTGGAAGTATCCTAAATTTGTAGGACACCAAGCCTCTCTCTGAAGTACTCAAACTTCACTCTGGCTAGTGGCTTGGTCAACATATCTGCTGACTGCTCATCCATCACAACATACAGGAGCTTCACTGCTCCTCTCTACACCATATCCCGGATATAGTGATATTTGATCTCGATATGCTTCGACTTGTCATGAAACACCGGGTTCTCTGACAACCTCACACAATTCTGGTTGTCACAATAGATACAAGTAGCGTCCAACAGGATGTCAAATAAATCATACAGTAGCTTCCTAATCCATACTACCTCGCAACTGGACGAACAAGCTGCGACATACTCTACTTTGCATGTACTCAGTGCTATGTAGGATTGCTTCCTGCTAAACCAAGAGATCACACCCGATCCCATATTGAAGCAACACCCTGAAGCGCTCTTCCTATCTGCAGCACTACCTGCCCAATCTGAATCAACATAACCCTCTAGGTTAAACTTTTGATTTGCATCATACTTGATCCCATAATCAATCGTACCCTTCAGGTACCTTAGAATATGCTTTAGTGCAATCAAGTGAACATGTCTAGGATCCGTCAGGAACTGGCTCAAAGTGTTCACCGCAAAGCAAATATCTGGTCTCGTATTCGTTAGGAACATCAAGGATCCAATCATCTAATGATACATCGTAGCATCAACCGACTCTGATGAAGCATCACTCAATAGCTTCAGGTTTGATGCCATAGGTGTGGCCATGGCCTTGCAGTCCATCATCCCGAACCGCTTCAGGATCTCTACTGCATACTTCCCTTGTCCAAGGAAGATTCCATCTACACTCTGACACACCTCCATACCTAGAAAGTAATGCATCATACCCAAGTCCTTCATCTTGAACTCGGCAGCAAGCTTCCTCTTCGTGTTGGCAATCAACCTATCCTCACCTGTCACAAACAGGTCATCCACATATAGTAGGAGTATCATTGGATTTCCTTCCTCAACCTTGTAGTAAAGGTTGGAATCCACTTTACTCTTGGTAAAGCCCAAACTGGACAGGAATTTGTCTATCATGCCGTACCATGTCCTGGGAGCTTTCTTCAAGCCATACAAGGATTTTTTTAACCTGCACACATATGACTCCCTGTCATGTGTCTCAAAACCGAGTGGCTTCTCCACATACACTTCCTCTTCGACTACACCATTCAAGAAAGTTGTCTTGACATCCATCTGGTGTATCTTCCACTTCATCACTACAGCCAGAGCAAGTACTATTTTAATGGAAGTGTATCTAGCTATAGGTGCAAAAGTTTCTTCATAATCTATCCCTTCTTTCTGGGAGAAGCCACGAGCCACAAATCTTACATTTTATTTCTCTATGCTACCATCTGTAGCATGCTTGATCTTGCAGATCCACTTGGAAGTCACAACAGACTTCCCTTCTGGTCTTGGGACCACATCCCAAACATCATTCTTCATGATCGATTGGTATTCTCCAATCATGTCATCCTTCCATTACTGCATCTCAGATCCTGGGAACTTCAGATTCTTCAATATCTTCAATAGATAGTTTTCTTGAACTTCATTGCTGGAACAAATGTTGTTGTCCTTCTTTTGTAGGTGATTGTACACGATCTTTCCTACAATTCAAATTCAATTGCATGATTAGAAACTTCTCATAGTTAGAATAAATTCTTACACATAAAGACATATGTCATACAGTCATGCAATTATCTTAGCCAATGCTTCAATACAACATTTATCCATTTCACATAACATTCTAGATGCCTTTCATCTCTACCAGAACATTGTTAAGAGTGTGCACAACTCCCAACATGCCAGCAAAGAGGTTTTATTCTAGATAAGTAGCAATGGAATGTTGTACAGTACCATAGGCCACTTACCCATTACTTGCATATTAGTAGTATGTTGTTCATTAATGCAAGTTTTCTAAAATGCATAATATTCATCCTAAATCTAGGAACATAAGTATGTACATGACTGAACAACATTATTTAAGTAATCATATATACAAGAAATGACAATTCAAATACTTATCTTTTTTTAGTTGTTGGGCGGACTCCCTCTCAATCTTTGCTTCCTTACAAGAATTACTAGAGTGTGCTCCCTCTTGATCTTTGCTTCCTTGCGGGAACTACTGGAGTGTGCTCCCTCTTGATCTTTGCTTCCTTGCAGGAACTACTGGAGTGTGCTCCCTCTTGATCTTTGCTTCCTGGATTATCTATATTTGAACTTATATCCATCTTGGACCACTATGCATGCTTAAGTGTGCACTATTGTCCTTATTGTGTCATCCTCAATATCTCATACATAATCATACATGCATTAGTATAATTTCAATACTATAAAAACATTATGATTCTAAATATGTATTGTCATGATCATTTCATACACAGGTAATTTATCACAAGCGTTAGTATACAAGGTTTCAGGGAGTACTTCTTTTACTCATGCATATTCTTATTTGACCATAGGACTCTTTTAGTTTTTCATATCATTAATCAAACTAAGAAGCATAATGTGCATAAACCCATGATTACTCAAACTCATAACTTCATGAATAATCATTATCAATCATACAAAAATGTACTTATATAAGATCCTAACACAAGTTAGGATTCTAACATGATACATGAAAACATACCTGGATTATCATGTTTGCTACTTATGTCTAACATACCCAAACAATGTCTTCTTTGTTCTCTTCAATTATTTAGAGACCTTGTGCTAGTAACCTACATATCTCATAAGTTAAGCAATGTAGAACCAAATTATACATACCTCATAAGTAGAGCTTTTATGTGATCCATGGTTGTGGATGAGTCTTTGTCTTCATGTCACCATGGTCATATGTTCTTGATCTAGAACTTGATTTGTCTTTCTTGATATACCTTTCATGTTAGCGGACAATATCATCCTCATACAACACCACAGTGCATTAGTACAATCATAAGCGTTATAACCCTAATCAATGAATGTCTTCTATCATTCACATGCATTCACACTTTTACTAAGGTGATAAGACAAGTCTAAAATTAATCAAGATTGTACTAACCTCAATAATGTGAAGGCAAACTTAATCATGAATAGATTTCAAAACATACCTGTATCTCCTCAAGTCATACCTGTCATGATTTGCATGTAGTCTTCTTATGTAAGGCCCTAGCCTCATCTCCCTCTGGAACTGGAATCTCTTCACTTATGTAGGTGTCTAATTCATATTATTATAGAATTAACCCAATCCACTTTGATTTGCTGAAACTGGATCTCGAGTTGGCTAGGGTTTGACCAAGAAACCCTAAAAATCCAAACTTGGAATTTCAAACCTCTGTCTGAACAGGGAGATGCAAATGACTAAGGCGAGCAATCTAGTTTGCTCATATTTTGAAAAACTCCAAAAATTGACCTGCGAGTTTCGGATCTGCAGCTTTTGTCAAATTCTGGTTTTCTAGTTTTTTCTGGTTTTCTGGTCAAAATCCCGAACTGGGGTTTCATAGAGCCCGGGGTTCTACCCAACCAAAAACTTCGATCTTGGTCTCTAAATTTATATTTTGATGAGGATCATCCATCCATGGTCTCAGATTCCAAAAATTCCAACTTTTGCAGAAACCCTAATTTCCCGTAGCAGTGACAAGCCAAAAATGAAAGTGCTCAGAATCCAATTCTGTTTTGACAGAAATATATGCCATATTGTTTCTAATGTATCTCTGAAGTTTTGGATCCTCAGGGTATGAAACTTTGGCCTGTGGTATACTGACCTATCATCTTTCCAACCCCACAGATATGACCTCAAATGGATTCTCCATGAGAGAGATATTCCAAGTGTCGCAACATGACATGTTTATGGGATGAAACAGCATAGCGAACTTGTAGGGAGTGCCACATGTCACTGTTTCAACTTCGGCCTCTGAAACCAGGATCTGTGAAACTAAATTTGGTTCCCTAACTGACACATTTTACAGAATTCCATTTGGAGCTTCCTATCCCGAGATATGACCTCTGTTCCTAGGTCACATGTTTAGGGTTGCATTCTGGAAGAGGCATAAACCCTAACTTGTATGGATCATAGCTCACAAAGTACAGCGAATATGAGGCTGATCTTTGGAAAAAAGGTACATGAACATTTCATCTTCGACCTATAAAATTTTCAGATCCTAAACCTTCGCCAAAACGGATTTATAGCGAAAGTGCCACGATGACTATTATTTACTATAGCAAGCCCTAGGTTCCAATTTGTCTCAAGTGCAACAAGTGTCGTAAATGCCATACAATGCCTTCCTTCAGGCTAGCTCTGATACCATGTTAGTTTTTCATAATTTAATTCAATATGATCTAGGATCTTAACTGAGAAAACAACATGTACAACATATCAAGCATAAGAGACAAGACAAGAGACACAAAACATTTCACCGGGGAAAACCAAGAAGGTGAAAAACCCCGCAACTTCCTCGGAGATAGAATGAGCACCAATACAAAGATCACAAATATCAAACCCCAAGAGATATATGTATTCAGAAGCTACTCCTTCTGCACTTGTGCGCACTCCTCTCTCTCAACTATGCGAGTTGGATGAGTGAGTGAATGAATAAAAAGAGAGAGTCACGCTCTCTATTTATACAATGACTTGACCTGCCTTTAACTCTAACTAGGCCGACCTCCCTTAGGAGAGTATAATAACCCATTACCACTTGTCACTGGGCCGACCCCACTAGGTTGGTCTAATAACCCTTTAACTCATACAGGGCCGACCCCACCAAGGTGATCTAATAACCCATCAAGTATAAGTTACAGCACTTACAATATAACTTGCGACACTTGCAAATACAAATGACGACACTTCTGATTGGAGGAATAATACATCTCCATCAGGGATACAATAAAGTAAAAATGTAATACATAGGAGAATATCTTCCGAATTTACAAATACATCAACAAGATTAATAAAACATAGGATGAAAGGAATAACAAATATAGTGACTTAAATGATAAGTCACTAGGGTCATATCCCCCTTAGACCCCCTTCTTACTCTTCCTCTTGTGGAATCATATCCCCCCATATCTTCTTCGTCCTTCTTGGTCTGCAATAGATGTGGTTTTTATATTAATATAAAATGTACATAATTACATCATAGGGTCACATTAGACCATTCACTACCCAACTTCTATCCATTTCATTAATATTTACATTATCACATTCTGGGGTAAAAAACAAGGTGTTACATTCCCCTCCCCCCTAATTTATGCACCGTCCTCGGTGCATCATCAACACTATCTATACAATGACATAATTTAATATGTCTTTAGTCATGTACAATATATCACTACACGACATCCTTTAGTTTGTAGGTAGCTTTTTTAGGTACATTTTCCATAGCATTCTTGATTCTTGTATACTAGTATAGTTGTTGACCATCTCATCCACAATGCACCAACATGATTACCCACAACCTTAATTTTCTTCCTAGGATTGGCACATCCACATGTACCTATATCAATAATTAAGAAGATGTATGCATGTTATAATCATTCTCATAAATATTTATAATGTCGATAACAATTTTCCAATACCAAAAAGTAAAAGCATATATTCATTTCATCCAATAAGTATGAAATATCTGTCCAATACTTATATGTATACATATGTCTTTTCTTTCACAAGGTTTTCGTGGGTAAGAATTCATCTCACTACTCCTCTTGATACACCCTCTACATTTGTCTTGATCCATAACCCTCCTCCCCCATTAGCCTACGCAACAAAAGGAATGAGGCTCCCTCCTCCAAGTTAATAGTCCCTTGGGATCCCTTCTTCAAGTTAACAGTTCCTCGGGTTTTCAACCCCATTTCCTTTCCAGTGCTCCATCCTTTCAAAGAAATACTCCTTGTTCTAGGAATGATTTCAAGGGTTTGATCAAGTTCAACACTTACTGTCATGTCCCAAATTTGGCATTGGGTCACAATGGCCTAATCACATTGGCCCTATTCATTAGAGTTTGTCAAATTGATGCAAAAGGTCAAATAATTGCCAAGGAGGAAAATTACTAGTTTCCTAGGTTTGGGGTGGAAGCTTTGGGATTTGGAATAATGGGGATAATAAATGATGTTTGAACATTAGAATGGAATAAATATTTAATAAAGGAGCTAAATAAATATATACAAGTGAAAATCAAAGTGGCATTTGATCATGAAGACACATGGAGGAAGTGGGACTCACATATGGCTAGATTTCCCCACTACACTTGGCATCATTCTCTCACCAATTCGAATTCAAGGTGAATGGTAACATACTTGGTGGATTCCAAAAGGTATTATTCATTTCATGACTCATCCAAGGTCGAAATATAGAGGAAGAGTAACTCCCATGGAAGAGGAAGAGGCAATTTGGAGCTAGTGAGACACTTGGGCTAGATTCCCTAGCTCTATGACAACAATGATGAAGATGCTATGACACCTATGACACAAATCAGACCTGAAGGCTGACATATGACATATATGACATGTCAGGTCTAAAACTAGACTCCAAGAGGGCGCTCAAGGGTTTTAGGGAAGCTAAGATGCTTCCACATGTGATTTGGGGGAAGTGGGAGACTAGGAATTGTTGTACAAGTGGTGTTCTTTGTAATCTCTTCCCAAATTGAGTTGGCATGAGTCTCTTGGAAGGAATTAGACCCATGGAGTAAATTAGAATTTTATAAATTTCAATAACAAAGAAGGAAACCATCTTTTCATCATTTGTAGAATTTGCAATGGCATTTGTGAAGAGGGAGAGCTAGTGAATGACTAGTTTCTTGCCTTAGCCAATTTCGAGGGTGAAAGATTCCCATCCAAGTTGGTAATTGGAAAGGCCATTCAGACCTTTAATTTGGAGATTTAATGGATTATTTATTTGTAGGTGTAAGCTACAGGGCAGCTCATGGTTTCTTCTATTGCAGCTCACTCCTTCAACCATTTCCATTTTTGATGGCATATTCTTAATCCCAGAGGGAGGGCGTTTTTGGTGATCTATTGTACTCTTTGGGGGAGCTTCTAATGTCCCATTTCTTTTGTAATATTAATTAAATACTCTTTTATTCATCTCCATAAAGTTTCAGGTCGAAATTCCGAGTAGAAACGTATAAATCTCATTTTTAATGGAAGAACAATGCCATTTCCCCACTACCTTGTTGTGAACCAATGTATTGATGATGATTTCGAATGAATGGATGATTCTCTGATGCATTTTTGATTAATGGACTGCCATGGATGTATTTTACAAGTTTCATGTACTGTACTTGAGCATTTGAAGTATTTTTACGCAGTTTAATTGCATTGGGAGAAGAAATAGTGCCATTTCCCCAAGGGTCGAATTGGGGATTTTTGCAGTTGAATGGGAGAGGGTGAGAACAGTTGTAATAATCCATTAATGGTGCATATGATACTTTAATAACATACTTAACACATTACATACCTCTCTTCATAAATTTGAGTGGTTTTGGAGGCATTTGGGAAGCCATTTTCAGTACTTACCCCAGGGGGATTTGAACCCCAAATTACTAGTAAAATTGCATAATTGCTCCAAAATGTTAAGAGAGTTTGCAGAGGTATTTTGGTGGCCATATGTCATCCATAAAAATCATATTCAAGTTCTAATATCATTCATACTCCTCCCTTGAATATTTGAAGGCATTTGGAGTCAATTTGAGACCTAGAGACCAATACTAGTCAAAGGAAAATCACTAGTAAAGTTACCTACATTGATCAAAATTGAAAGAGGATTTGCAGAAGTATTTTAAAGGTCCAAAGGCATCCCTGAAACACATATTTATGTTCTAATATCATCCATATACCTTCTCAGAATATTTGGGATCATTTGGGGCAAATTTGGGACCTAAAGATCAAAATTAGTCAAAGGTCGAACTAGGAAAAAAAAGTGGAAAATTGCAATTTTAATAAAATTACTAACAAGGGACATTACAGTGGTATCAGAGCATGGTCCTTGCACCTGTGGATTAGGTACATACATTCAAGAATAATAGGCATCCATGTCTTACTATTATGATGAATCCTATGAGTACAATTCTTATGAGGAATATACAGATGCTTATGAGCAATATGAAGCAGAATGTCAATGGTACGAGGAAGAGATGCCATCATGCAACACTTCTTACAATTTCAAGAGAAATGAAGATTATTCTTATGACTTTAAATCTGATGAATATGAGTGTGTCACACCAACCAAGGATAATTCTATGTGTGAGTTCCAAATATGGAGAGCAAAATATAAAACCTTGCCTCAACAATATCAAAAATATCAAGAATATCTTGATTTTAGCAAAAATACACAAAATGCCATGTCTTTTGAGTACTTTGTTGAACATGTTTTTGAAAATAGGCCCAAACATGAAGATTTGGAGTTAGTAAAGAAAGGTTTATGCCCTTCTTGTAAAGAACCTTGGAGTGAGTATCATACATGTGTGTATGAAATTATGTCCCACTTGAGGAGAGCTTTTGGGAATTCTTCAAAAAGAGATTCCAAAGATATTGATCATAAGGAAAACAAGGGGCAAAATGCATCATCTTGCTTGAAGGATAAAATTGAAGATACATCACAAGAGCATGAAGAAGATTCTATTAAAAATATTGAAGATCATTTCGAGACACCTTCTAGCTTAGACATGAACCAAAGAGCATCTACTGATGGATGCTTAAACTATGAAGGAGTACCTACTGATGGGTGCTCACACCTCTATGTTGGTGACATAGAGATCACTTTTGAAAGTGTTGCTACAATTCCAAGTTCCATTAAGCATGATAATGAAGACCTTGTAGCAGTTGAAGAACAACCAAGATCAACTTTCCCATCACCACTTGAGCTTCATGAAGTTGGTCCAAGCAAAATTGAAGAAGATGAGGAGGTTCATTTGCAAGAGCCTCATTTTCTTGAAGGGTCCTTAAAGATGAATGAAAATAAGATCCAAGAGTCCCTCAGCATTCTCCATGACACTCAAGCATTGGTGTCAAATTCTTGTTGGAGAGCTACTTCATTGGAGGAAACATCATTCATTGAAGTCATGGAGAAGATTCAAAGAGCAATGTGCCACATCAAAGGTAATTTCATGTCTTTGCTTTTTGATAGAAACCATTTGTTTGAACTTAATGAATTGTTACATGATGCATACTTGAAGAATAATGAGGATATTCATAAGCTCACAATTCAAAATGAGCAACTTCTTGAAAAGTTGCAAGATACTTGTTTTTCCTCCTATGTTTCAGATTGTCAAATGGTAGATTGTTTGGAGGATTCTCATGACATGGTGGATCATGAGAAATGTGGAAATTTGAATGTGCTTAATGTGTTTGAAGATGAACTTGAAGATATCCAAACACTTGATGTGGTGGAAGAGGAACTTGAATTGTCTCTTGATGAAGGTTATGCAATTTTTAAAGAAGAGCATGATTCCTCTACATTGAAACCAATCTATGACAAAGGTTTCACACTTTTGAAGGAGCTGCATGATACTACCCATATGGATCCTTCCCATGATGAAACTTCTACACTTTTTTATCATTTGGGTAAGTTAGTTCATTATCCTACACCCTACAATTCCATGTTTTGCAGCATTAGTTTCAATGAAGTATGGGTGAAAGGGTTCTTTTTTATGGTGCCACATGAAAAGTATGGAACTCCTAGATTTAACTTTTATGATGACATGGTTGGAGCACATTCTTATTCACATTTGCATCAACATCCTTTGTTACTTTATGATGATGCACATCTACACGAATGCACCTATGATATGCATTTGAGTCACTTGAAGACTCATGGTTTTTCTTGCTCAACACTTGATTCATTTGATGTTGGAGGAACTTCATCCAACACTTGGGTGAATAGATTTATGCTTGGAGAACATTTTTGTTGCAAGACACATACTTTGTTATATCTTTATGACTCTCACATTCAGGGATGTATGGGTGAGACTTCTTTGAGTCATTTGAAATCTCCTTGTTTTTTCTGCTCATTATCTGGTTCATATTTTAGTGGAGATTCTTCATTCACTTCTTGGATGAAAGAATACATGGTTGAATATTTTGATGCATATCACATCCTTTTGGAGCAGCATTATAGGACATGGGATCCTCACCTATTTCATTGGAGTAGATTTGATTGGTCATTTTGAGGCTTGTATGCACTTGAAAAATGGCGGTCTACTTGCTTGGAGGTATAAGCACTTTCATGACTCTTTGATGAAGCATATCCTTGATGTACATTTTCATTATATTTTTATGTACTTTGATGATATATATTTGGTACTCATGATATTTGGAAGGATGCATACAATAAAATGGGATCCAGGAATCCTCTTAACTAATGGTGTGGGTTGGAGAGCACTCTTAATTATTGGGGTGCAATACAAGCAATGGGACCCTGGAATAATTTTTATCTCATTGATTTCAAATTTTTTGGGGAAACAAGCAGTATGGGAGATGGATTTCCCCACTTAATAAAGTGATTTTTATCAGAGTAGTGCAGCAGCAAGCATGGTGGTTCCTCTCTAAAATATTCATGGAAACTCAAAGACTCAAGATTGGGCAATTCAATGGCAACTTCAAAGAATTATACAGAAAGCGGGTTCTTCAACACCCATGTTTAAAATTGCTTGAGGACAAGAAATATTGGGAAGGGAGGATTTGTCATGTCCCAAATTTGGCATTGGGTCACAATGGCCTAATCACATTGGCCCTATTCATTAGAGTTTGTCAAATTGATGCTAAAGGTCAAATAATTGCCAAAGAGGAAAATTACTAGTTTCCTAGGTTTGGGGTGGAAGCTTTGGGATTTGGAATAATGGGGATAATAAATGATGTTTGAACATTAGAATGGAATAAATATTTAATAAAGGAGATAAATAAATATATACAAATGAAAATCAAAGTGGCATTTGATCATGAAGACACATGGAGGAAGTGGGACCCACATATGGCTAGACTTCCCCACTACACTTGGCATCATTCTCTCACCAATTCGAATTCAAGGTGAATGGTAACATACTTGGGGGATCCCAAAAGGTATTATTCATTGCATGACTCATCCAAGGTCGAAATATAGAGGAAGAGTAACTCCCATGGAAGAGGAAGAGGCAATTTGGAGCTAGTTAGACACTTGGGCTAGATTCCCTAGCTCTATGACAACAATGATGAAGATGCTATGACACCTATGACACAAATCAGACCTGAAGGATGACATATGACATATATGACATGTCATAGCTAAAAATAGACTCCAAGAGGGCGCTCAAGGGTGTTAGGGCAGCTAAGATGCTTCCACATGTGATTTGGTGGAAGTGGGAGACTAGGAATTGTTGTACAAGTGGTGTTCTTTGGAATCTCTTCCCAACTTGAGTTTGCATGAGTCTCTTGGAAGGAATTCGACTCATGGAGGAAATTAGAAGTTTATAAATGTCAATAACAAAGAAGGAAACCAGATTTTCATCATTTGTAGAATTTGCAATTGCATTTGTGAAGAGGGAGAGCTAGTGGATGACTAGTTTCTTGCCTTAGCCAATTTCGAGGGTGAAAGATTCCCATCCAAGTTGGTAATTGGAAAGGCCATTCAGACCTTTCATTTAGAGATTTAATGGATTCTTTATTTGCAGGTGTAAGCTACAGGGCATCTCATGGTTTCTTCTATTGCAGCTCACTCCTTCAACCATTTCCAGTTTTGATGGCATATTCTTAATCCTTGAGGGAGGGAGTTTTTGGTGAGCTATTGTACTCTTTGGGGGAAATTCTAATGTCCCATTTATTTTGTAATATGAATTAAATACTCTGTTCTTCATCTCTAGAAATTTTCAGGTCGAAATTCCGAGTAGAAATGTATAAATCTCATTTTTAATGGAAGAACAATGCCATTTTCCCACTACCTTGTTGTGAACCAATGTATTGATGATGATTTCGAATGAATGGATGATTCTCTGATGCATTTGTGATTAATGGACTGCCATGGATGTATTTTACAAGTTTCATGTATTGTACTTGAGCATTTGAAGTATTTTTACGCAGTTTAATTGCATTGGGAGAAGAAATAGTGTCATTTCCCAAAGGGTCGAATTGGGGATTTTTGCAGTTGAATGGGAGAGGGTGAGAACAGTTGTAATAATCCATTAATGGTGCATATGAGACTTTAATAACATACTTAACACATTACATACCTCTTTTCATAAATTTGAGTGGGTTTGGAGGCATTTGGGAAGCCATTTTCAGTACTTACCCGGGGGGATTTGAACCCCAAATTACTAGTAAAATTGCATAATTGGTCCAGAATGTTAAGAGAGTTTGCAGAGGTATTTTGGTGGCCATATTTCATCCATAAAAATCATATTCAAGTTCTAATATCATTCATACACCTCCCTTGAATATTTGAAGGCATTTGGAGTCAATTTGAGACCTAGAGACCAATACTAGTCAAAGGAAAATCACTAGTAAAGTTACCTACATTGATCAGAATTGAAAGAGGATTTGCAGAAGTATTTTAAAGGTCCAAAGGCATCCCTGAAACACATATTTATGTTCTAATATCATTCATATACCTTCTCAGAATATTTGGGATCATTTGGGGCAAATTTGGGACCTAGAGATCATAACTAGTCAAAGGTAGAACTAGGGAAAAAAAGTGGAAAATTCCAATTTTAATAAAATTCTTAACAAGGGACATTACACTTACTATCTAAGGACATGAATCACCAAAAATTTCTAACTCCAAGAATTGGATTAGGTTATATGAGCATGAAAAAGGAACACTTAAGGATTCACCATAAAAAGTTGAGCAATGATTATAGCATCCAATTCAATTTACTAATTCATCCTCATCTTGAGATTTCTCATCCATTGATTTATCATTAAATTCATATGAGTATAAATGATCATTGAATTGAATTGATCAGGGAGAAAATTAACAAATTTATTTACAACATCTTGATTATTTACACAATGATCACATGAAATCACTTCAAAAGGGCCTTGGTTGATGCCCCCATTTTCTTCTTTTTCAACAAGACGATAGGAAATTAAATTATTGAAAATGATAGAGTGACTAAGGAGTTTCTCTTCAAGAGAAACCTCAATAGAGTTACTGATTAAAAACTCAACCTCAGAAATTTGGTCAAGATCAAGACTAGGGCTTCTTAAGAATTGATTTGAAGTTTCATCATTCATGCAATGATTGGGAATTCGCTCTTTAAAAATAATTTCAGTAGACTTACAAGTAGAAGAATTATCCTCAAAAGAAGTCGGGCAGGAGGGTTCAACTCCGGATGCTGACAAATCAATTGATATTTGATTATTAATTGCTTCAACAATAGGATCAGAAAGGGGAAGGCGTAGATGTTGGATTTGATCATCGTATTCGTTTCCCCAATCTCTAAGAATTTATTTTCAAACATGTCATATCCAGAATTGCTATTGGTCTTCAAATTCAAGAACCAGAGCTCAACTCTTTCTTGGAAAGATGAGGCCAATAGTTTCATACATACATCCTCATGGGTTATAGATAATTCGTTAATAACTTCCCTAAAGAGGTCAAGGTGCCTTTTAGAAGATACCTCATAAATTCCATCGAACTTAGGCAACCTTTCACAGGCTTAACTAGGGATTTGATGAGGATACCCAACAATTTTTGAGAAGTCAAAAACTTTCAATCGACCGAAAGTCCTAGGCCATTCAAAAGCAACCATGGATGAAAATTGCTAGAAAAAATTAAAATCCCAAATGCAAATTGATGCACCACACGGGTTCTAATTATGATACGATCGATCACCACTGGAGTCGCTTTTGTGGACTCGCCATGTAGACTATTGATCTTGTTTACCAAAATATATGTCGTTAAAATAGTAGGGAGAGATGAGTGAGAATGGATGGTTATGAAATATTTAGGAATACAAATTATAACCATCTATTTTACAAGACCGGGTGCGATAAGATATAAGATATGCATGGATACTCGTAGACACCTGAGGTAAGCCTCTACATCCCCGGAAACGGTGTCAAAAATGTTATCACATAACTTCTAGTTGTCCCTAAAGGTTATCCTATCCAGGACAGTATAGGTGTTGGAAAACTAAAGAGGTGACCCAAGAGATGACACGGTTCCCAATGCAATTGGATGTCATGTTAACCGAGGCACTCTTCACTTTAGATCAAGCCTAAGAAATACCAAGGGGGATACCCTAGCTTATCCAATGAACGCTAGCGAACCCAATCTAGACCTCCTAAGGAAATTTGATGATGAAAGAGGAGGAGACAAAGATGAGATTAGATCTAGATCTAGAATGATAAGTGGACACAAGAGGTTAGGGATTGGTTGAAGAGGCTTAATACAAGGACAAATGCTCAACCAAGTGTAATATGAGGTCACTTATGGATTAGGAATAGTATATCTAGATAGATCTAATGCCAAGAAAAAGTACCCAAGTGGGACCCACCCTTAAAATATGGAAACTGGTCCAAATGGGGCCCACAAGGTCAAAATAAAAATGAAATGGAATTAGGGGGTATGATACACAATGGATATATGAATTTGAGGAAGAAAAGGCAATACCCACATGTGGGATCTACCAAAAGACCACTCACCCAACTAGTGCGACCTCCCTTGGAGAAGGCCCAGTGCCTTAGATGCGAGGGTATAATGGAGTCGAATGTGCACCAAACTTTAGATCATGATAGTTATGAATAATGTAGAGGGGAGTTTTAATTATTACACCCTAATAGTTGCTATATCTCCATAGATCTGGAAAATAAAAAAATACAAGGGTTTTGATTTTAAGGGTTTTAATGACCAATAGGATGAAAGAAAAGAGAATGGATACGTACCTTGTAGATCTTACCTCAAATTCTTGCGTCTACCCTGCACATAGATGATCCTTGCATTTAGTTACAATTCCAAGCTAGATCCGAGTGATTCCAAGCAAAAACGTCCAATCCCTAGGAGGAAAAACATCCCAATCAACCTGTAAAACAAACTACAATAAGTTAGATTTGATCCATAGATGAATGAGATCTAAGCATGGCATATCAAAAGAACCTAATCAATGGACAAAGCACAATTGAAAAAATCTTTTCAAGATGAAAACGTCTTGCCCAAGGGGGATGTGAGAAACCCAACAATCTTCCCTTAAAGCAATTTGCACTCCTTTCCCAAGTCAATTCGGCCTCCCTCTTAAGTTGTCAAAATCACCTGTTACAAGAAAAGATGTCTAAATCAAGAGATGTATAATCATGTACAAGATAAACCCAATCAAAGCACAAGAAGAAGATCCACATAAATAGTATTTTATTCCAAGTTTTCCAGAGCCCAAAAGATGCCTTTACAATAGGGGGGTCTCTTCCTTAAATAGGATGAGGGAGACCAAAACCCTAAACCACTTTTGAAATGAGTGGTTGAGATCAAAAGATAAAATAATATAATCAATGGCTAAGATGATCCAATACAACATAACATGGATCACTCACATCAGGAGGGGTGTGCACTCACTAAAAGAGGCCTCCAAGGGGTGCGCACCACATAAACATGACAAAAATACAAGTATGCCACAATAGATGACTAGGAAAAGTGACTAGGAGCACATGGTGGGGTTATGAGGTATTACTTCCCTTCACTAGCATCACCCCATGGCACAATAATATAACATAAGACTCAATGACATGTCCAAGTACAAAAATGATCATATCCTGCCCCCCTCAACTGAGAGAAGAATGCATCAAATCACATCCTGATGACTGTGTGGACCCCACTAACTGCTGCAAACTGATTTGAAAGGAGTGAGACACACCATAAATGACCTCAGAGCAGACCTCATGCCAAAAACTTGCCTCAATTTCCCAAATCGAATTCCTTTATGACCTTTTTATTCCATTTTTAATCCACCTGAAAAACCACCAAACTGTACACATCCCACAATCTGGTGCATTTGCACAAAACATGACGGTTCCATCATGTCCAAAAGGGGGGTCATATGGTAAAAACAAGTGGTTGTACCACCCCCTCCCTTTGTAGCTCCCTAGGCACCGACTAGCCTCCAATGCCCTAGCTGGACAAGCCACATCAGCATGGCCAAACTGGCCAACAGGTGGAAAACTGCTCAAATCATCCTCGGGAGTGCCTGAAACGGAAAGGTAAGTGTCTTAATGGATCCATTAGACCCAAATCCACTAGAGATGATTACTCATACACCTCATGGTAACCTGTAAGATCATCTGTAGAGTCCACCTTACCTCGACAAGTAAAAATCTAATGATCTGGAAATAATAATAATCAATAAAAGCAACATCAATCATCATCTGAAACTTGTGCCCATCATATGGAATCATCAAAAGGTATACAAAGGACCATAGATAACCATCACACAATGCAATTGGTCCATCCTATCACAGATCCCAAGGTTGACCTTGGTCAAACTGATCAATATATAACCCAAACTAAAGAAACTAGATGTTAAGTGGTCAAGACATGCTCTTTAAATCATTTGACAACAAGACTCTAAAACATTAAGCATTATTTCACTGGAAATTAATAAATTATAGCAGGTTAGTTAATAATTTAGTTTGAAGAAGAAACTCAAGAATATACTCATGTGTAAACATGATCAAATCGCTAGCAGAGGGTGAAGGCTAAGGATATAAGGCTAGGATGAATGGGATGACTTGACTGAATTGACACTGTGATACTTTGGATGAGGGAAATGGTGTTACACACTTAAGCATGTGTTGGACAAAGAATACACAAGGAATGGCGGTGCCTCACAAATGGGTAAGTTGTTCAGAGAAGTGTTTATTCAACCTTGGAAAAATCTCTACTACTAGAAACATCATGAACTAGGTTCCCGACTAACTGTAACTTGAGGTTCTAGGGGACACTTAGAATTAGTTGTCCCTTGCTCCATCTCATCTCATAACCCGCAGGCTCAATGAGGATAATTTCACATAGGGTCAGCAGTCTTTAGATTTGGCATATGTTTAACCATTGCTTTATTTGGACCTTTTCATTTCATTTCATATAATTTCATGGTCAGCAATCTTTAGATTTAGCATACATTTATCCATTGCTTTTTAGGCCTAATATAACCCCTCTGGGATTTTGCATGTGCTTACAAGCACAACTAATCGCAGCTTTCATCTGGGGTGCATTCACATTTCATAACATTGAATTTCATTTCCATTTCATATCCCTTTTCATTGGGCTTTACAAGATATAACAATAATTTCCATATGTAGTACAATTTGCTTCAGGTTTTATTCCACACAACTCAAGCAACTAGGGGGACTTCCGAAATCAAAACCACATCGGGGAAACCGACTAGAGTGATAAAGGCATAAAATCCAACTTACCAAAAGCAAGTTTTGTTGCCAACTCAGAGCCGAGACACAAAATAAACATGGATGCATGTACAACACAGAGGCAGAAGTGGGGAGGTCCTCCATATCACAATTCAAGGTGTAAGTCAAGGTGAAGATCAATAAGTGAGGAAGGATGAATGGATGGGTGGAGACAAGTGGAAATGGTGCCTAAGATAGCAAGTCAAAGAGACAATAAATGATCATGTCCACATTCCTAGGAATGTAAAGACCGATTAGTATAAAACAAGAGTTTCCAAATGTCAGTAATACAATCATGCATATAATCCATAACAACCAATTTCATTTTAACATTAATATATTGCCATATCATAATTACTATATACCAAGTCAATGCTATCAAAATGACCTAAAATGCAAGATAATAACATCAATGCACATCATATATATACTGGGGTCATATATCAATATCTGTAATATGGACCAACTATATCCATTGAGAACACTGTATCTGAAGTACGAACACTGCTCTGTATTTGTATGGAATAAAAGGTCATATCAGTCATCAGATCTGAGGTCTCAAGGCTCATCGTTGGCATAAGGTATACTAAATGTATGATATAAAGATGCTCTGATGTGTGAGTGATCATAAATAATGCTGCTCATCATAGCTGATCTCATTGAATATGTGCAAAGGCAAAGCTCGAAAAAGTGCAGATATCTGCTCTGATGACATGGTAGCCAAGCTACTATGTATGTGATAACAAGTGCATAGTAGGTAGATTCACATCCACCTATGTCATATACATAAACATACATGTATTAGGAATCATATTCTTATCTTTCAATGAATCTTGGAATCATTATTACAATAATTAAATTCTTAATAATAACATGCATTCCACACATAATACTTAGCTTTCAATGGCATGAGAAATAGTTTATGTCTTCATTATGCCTTACTTTCACTATCATATCCAAGTCATTTCTTTATTTAAACAACTTTGTTCTTCCGAAATAGCACTCATGTAGTCCATCCAATGTGATTACTTTTTCACACATTTCTTTCACTAAATTCACCAACTCCTGAAATAATCTTAGAATTATGCATTATCAACAATTTCATCATTTCAAGTTTTAACATATTATGCAATGAAATATGTCTTAACATGCATTCACATAATGCATTCAACATATATTCCCATATGCATGTATGTGTAATCACAAGATTTATACTGTCTAATAATTCACACACAACCAATGCACTCTTTCATTTATTCATGAACACCATATCAAATTAACAACTTTGATTTGTCTTGGTTATTTAATCATAACCAACACACATATATTGTTATTTAATTTCACGTTAATGCATTTTAAATTCCAAATAGTCATATAGGCATAAGATTTCCTACCTCTACCACATCATTTCATGTGGAATAACATTAAATTAAATGCATTCAAACATCATATGCATACCAATTCGTCATACTGAAATACAGCTGAAGGGATTCTTACCAATCCCCCTTTTTTTAATACTTGATCATTTGCCACAAATAAATTCATTACTTGCATGCTTACCCTCAACACCCTTGATGTTACCTGATAAGTTGGTCTCCTGCAAGAAATTGCACAGTCCTTTTACCAACCTACTGATTATAGATTTATTATCCTAATCTTTGTTCAAATGGTTACATGTCATATCCAACCATGTCATCAACATCTTCAACCATACTTCAACTATTTTTAGTCATACAGTCATCGTCAATCATATTAATCATCATTAATGGCTCACTGCATATGTAAAATCATAATAATTTTACCAATATGCAATATCACATGTATGCACAAGTATATTCACACGCACCATGCATCCTATATTTGTATTCCTACTAATGCATATGCATTTGAGAGCTCCAATCTCTTTCATTTATTATTGCCACATTGTTCATATTCATCATTTGTTGTTACGACAACACTTGTGGCCTTAAGTAGATTCCTTTGTTGCCTTGGGATGAACTCCAAACTCATATGTGTTCACCACATTTGTGTTCCTTCACTGATTGTCCTATGTATCCAATTTACTTTGCAATACTATTCAATTTCCCTGAGAAATTTCCCAGCCAATCCTAACTTGGCCCTATTCTTAATTTTCTAAGCACTTCAAGTTTCATTCACTAATTCTTTTCCTAGACATTCTGATTCCAAGTTTAGTTTTACCTATCTTTATTCTTTAGCACTTATACAACTACAACTTATACCACACCAACTCCATATGGACTACTTCTCACAATCCATTCTCCTTTCATTCTATATTAAGAATTGGTATTATGTTATCTGTGGATGCCTCTACTCCCAGCTGGGAGGGTCCACACTGGTTATGTTCTACCAAATTTGCTACTTATTTGTTCCTTTAAAATGTTGTTATAATTCTCTACATTTGACCATTCTCCTTCATTGTTGGAATCCTCTTCTTCATTATTTAACATCTTCAAATGACTTGCACATCCACCATATGACATCCTACACATTATTCCTTGTCTAATTAAACCGAGAGTCTTTGGTTTGTGCACCTTATCAAATAAGAAGAAATTTGTTTTAAATATTGGATCTATCTATTATATTCTCCTTCATACGACCTTTCCAACGACTCTAAATATTCTAAATTATGGGTTCAGAGTTAAAATTTACAGTTCCCCAAAGTTAGCACGTTTGCCTAATACTGCCATATTCATGCAACTGCTTTGAATCTCATAATACTCACTTTTGATATATATACTTGATAACTGCAATCAATTCCTACATCAAATATGTTAGATAAATCGTCTTCCAAAATTTCATAAAAAAAATCATGTATGCATAAAAATTCGGGAAAATACCCATTTGACATTTTTTATCAAATTAGGCTACATGCCCCTTTTATGTTCAATTTATAGAAAAATAAGAAATATCGATTCATAGTCAAATTCATTTCACTCAATATCCAATTGACACTCTTTCCAATGACCATGCCCCTATTCAATTCCGATTTCACTGTTAGAAGTTATATCTCTTTAAAATCAAGATTTTTGTCTAATTTTGCCATGTTCTTGTAATTGCACTTATTCTGAAAGATCAACTTTTGAGACCTATAGAAGAAAATCAATAAGTAATTAGAAAAAATTTATATCGGGCATTGATATACCATATGACTATGAGTACTCAAGAACCTTATCATTCAAATGTTACGCTCCCATCAAATCTTACAAAATTATGGAACCATCAACTTTTAATTTCTGCATTTCTTCCATAATTTTCCCTGAAAACTGGTATCTCACAAACTAAGCATTTATGGAAAAATTGCCTCTAAGCAAAGTTGTTCAACTTGACAACTAGACAAAATGTCGGTTTTTTTTTGTTATGAGTTCTTGGGGCACTTTTGCCTTCTTCAAGTTTTCAAAAATGGTGCTTTCGCGTGCCCAAATAGTGGATTTCTACCTTATTTTTCATCACGGCTCTACATCTTTCTATATTTTCCTTCAAGGCTCCAGAGTTATCTGTGTTCCTAGATCACGATTCCACCATAACAATTTGGGCCTCAATTAGGCCCCCATCCATCCTTGGGCTATGCACTTCCAAAACCCATTAAACCGATATTTCTGCAAAATTGAAGCAGAATGGGTCCCTACCCCTCACTTGCAATCTTGAAGCCTCCATAAATGGTGTTGAACTGGCGCATATCTCATAAATTTATGAGTTAATATTCTCCTACTATGGGAAAAAGAAAATTTTGGCTCCAGTATTTTTTAATTTTTTAACTGATGCGGCATGATGTTGATGTGGAAGGGTGCTGACATGTCATGACACATGTCTATTGATGTGTCATACAGTCCTACGTTTCATCCTCTGATGCATCCATTTCACTCTCCATTATCCACCCGGTCGCTATACCACTTTCCCTTGAACAGAAATACCTCAGCGGTATTCCATTACCAAAAGTGGTAATGGCTCGATGAGGAAGCAATTTTCAAAACTATGTTATAGGATCCATCGCCAATTAAAAGTCGACACATGGACAGGCGGTATCCACCCAACAACTTTCCCTCCTGCCATTAACGCATGCACAAGTTGTCAATGTGCTATGATCCACCACCGTCAACTGTAGCACCTTCGATCGATCTTGCTTGTCGATGATATTTAGCCCCCTTTTTCCACTGGCCTTTAGTTCTCGGCCTTTGTTCATGTGTGTTGGTTGTGGAGCCTGACCTCCAGATTCAGAGATATTATTATTCAGCGGTGACTGTACCCCAGATTTGGTTATGATGCTGGCATGATCCCCAGGGGGGTTCGAGGGAGTGCAGTGCACTCCCTTGGCTAGGGGGCGTGGGGGTAGTGCCCCCAAGAAAGGGGGTTTGGGGGCAATGCCCCCAAGTTACAAGGGTTCAGGGCATAGCCCCTGAGAAAATGGGGGTTCGGGGGCGTAGTCCCCGAGGAAATTTTTTGGGGCTGTTTTCGCCACCAATTTTCAGGCCCATGGTTTTGGGTAACCCGTGGCATTTTTCCATTGTATTTCCCTTATAAAATAAAGTCATTGTAACATGGCTAAGCATGATGGATTAGGTTTTATGCATTGTAAAGATCTCTGAGATCAGAAGAGAGATTGTGAGATAGAGAAGAGGAAGTGCAGCGGCTGTGCTACAAGTTGTATCCCTTCACTTTGCTGGACGGTATAATAATAAGGACTGGTAACTTTAGTGTGGACGTAGCCCAAGTTGGTGAACCACGATATATCTGTGTGTCTCTTGTAATGTGTATGTGTGATTATATTTTCATTTATGTTTATTGTTATTACTCTGTGATCCTATTTTTCTAACAATTGATATCAGAGCCAAAGGTCTATTTGGCAGACAAACCCGCAGGAAGCTAGGGTATCTGGTTCGAGTGGGAGCAATGGCAGAAGAAGGGAAGTTTAAGGTCGAAATTTTAACAGCCAAAATTTCCAGTTATGAAAGATGCAAATGGAGGACTATCTGTACTAGAAGGATCTATTCCTGCCATTGGGAGGAAAAGCAAAACAGTCGGCAGCCATGAAGGACAAAGAATGGGAGGTTCTTGAAAGAAAGGCTCTGGAAACAATACGGCTGAGCCTGGCTTCGTCAATGGCTTTCAATATCTTAAAAGAAATGACAACGAAGGGTTTGATGAGCGCATTGGGTAAGCTGTATGAAAAACCCTCGGCCTCCAACAAGGTATTTCTAATTAAGCGTTTATTTAGTATGAAGATATTTGAAGGTGTATCTGTTACTGATCATTTAAATGAGTTTAATACGGTTACAAATCAACTAAGTTCTGTAAGTGTGAACTTTGATGATAAGGTTAGGGCTCTTCTAATATTGTGTTCATTGCCAGAAAGCTGGAATAGCTTGGTCATGGTTGTAAGTAACTCTGTCTCTAGATCAAACACCTTGAAATTTGATGATGTTATTGGTGTTATTCTTTGCGAGGAAATGCGAAGAAAAAACACAGGTGAGACATCAGGTAATGCGTTGACCATGGAGAGCAGGGAAGAAAAAAGGAGAGAGGAAAGAGCCAAGGTAATCGTGGGAAGTCTAAAATGGGCAGATCCAAGTCCAGACTGGGAAAGATAGAGTGTTGGAACTGTGGAAAGAAAGGACATCTGAAGAAAGACTGTAGATCTCTAAAGAAGAAAGGAGATGCACAGCAGGAAACTACCCAGGAAGCAAATGTAGCAGGTGATGTGTTACAAGATGCTTTGATTCTTGCATTAGATAATATTAGTGATTATTGGGTAGTATATTCAGGGGCTTCATGTCATGCTACACCCCATAGGAAATATTTTCATGATTATGTTCCAAGCGATTTTGGACATGTTTTATTGGGTGATGATGAGCCATGTAAAATTGTTGGAATGGGTAAGGTATGGATAAAAGTTATGAATGGAACTGATTGGTTGTTGAAAGATGTAAGGCATATTCCTGCTATGAAAAGAAAGTTGATCTCAATAGGGCAGTTGGGAGATGGCGGTTGTCTATCTACATTTGAAGAAAAGTGGTGGAAGATCACTAAAGGATCAATGGTGATAGCAAAAGGAGACAGGGTAGGTACGTTGTATTTATGTCCTCATAATACTGACCATTCTATATCTTTAGCTTCCACAGGAACAGATATAGCATTGTGGCATCATAAGCTTGGCCACATGAGTGAGAAGGGGATGCAGATTCTCCACTCAAGGAAGTTGCTGCCAGATTTGAAGCAAGTAAGTTTGGAATTCTGTGAGAACTGTGTTTATGGAAAACATAAGAGAGTCATAGTTCTCAGGGTTGGGAAACATAAGAAGAATGAAAATTTAGAGCTTATGCATATAGATGTATGGGGACCGGATCAGGTACAATCTCTTGGTGGCTCTCATTATTATGTTACATTTATTGCTGACGCAACTAGGAAAACTTGGGTTTATTGCATTAGATAGAAATCTGATGTGTTTGCTACTTTTAAGAAGTGGAAATCTTTGGTTGAGAATGAGACAGGAAAAAGGTTGAAGTGTCTTAGATCTGATAATGGAGGTGAGTACTGCGGCAAGGAGTTTGATAGTTACTGTTCATACCATGGGATTCGTAGAGAGAAGACAGTCCCAGGAACACCACAAGAAAATGGTGTGTCTGAAATGATGAACAGAACGATCATGGAGCGTGCAAGGTGTATGAGACTGCATGCAAGGTTGCCCTTACAGTTTTGGGCGGATGCTGTAAATACTGTTGTTTAATAAACAAAGGACCTTCAAGTGCTTTGGATGGTGGTATTCCAGAGGAGGCATGGACAGGTAAAAAGGTAAACTACTCATTTCTAAGAACGTTTGGTTGTGAAGCATTTATCCTTATTGATAAAGATAATAAAACAAAGCTTGAAGCTAAATCCAAGAAATGTACCTTTTATTGGATATGGGGTTGATGATTTTGGTTATCGATTATGGGATTATGAAAATAACAAAATCATTAGGAGTATAGATGTGATATTCAATGAAAAGGTCATGTATAAAGATCAGTTGCAGGGAAAGAAACAGGAAAAAGAAAACACAGAGTACACAGTACTTGATGAAATTAAAGAAAATGAAGTTCCAAAGGTGCCAGAAAATCAAGAACAGCAGCAAGTGCCTAAAACTCCTCCAACTGCAAGAAGATCTACCAGGTTAAGTAGACTCCCTAAACTATACTCTCCTTCAATGTATTATTTATTGATGACTGATTCTAGTGAACCAAAATGTTATGAAGAAGCAATGCAGGTGGAAGCTAGAAAGAAGTGGGAGCAAGGCATGAATGAGGAGATGGACTCATCGGTAGGAAACCAAACTTGGGATCTGGTTCAGTTATCTGCTGGTAAAAGAGCGTTGCAGAAAAATGGATTTACAGGTTGAAGGAAGAATGAGGTAAGAAGAGGTACAAGGTGAGACTTGTTGTTGTAAAGGGGTTTGCATAGAAGAAAGGTATAGATTTTGATGAAATATTTTCTCTTGTTGTTAAGATGACTTCAATTAGGACTATTTTAAGTCTAGTGGTAGTAGAATATTTGCATCTTGAACAGTTAGATGTAAAAACAGTCTTTCTCCATGTGGATTTGGAGGAAGAGATATATATGCAGCAGCCACAAGGATATGAGGTCAAAGGGAAGGAAAATTTGGTGTGCAGGTTGAAAAAGAGCTTGTATGGCTTGAAGCAAGCCCCAAGTGTTAAGAACCCATGCCTTTACTTTGTTAGTATATTGTTGTTGGACGCATATTCTTTGTAAGTCATCCCATAGTATTTGTTGATCCATAGTTTGTGTTATTGTTGTTGGCGCATATGTTTTGTAAGTCACTCGTAGTGTTGTTGATCCATAGTTTGTATTGGCCCATGGTTTTGACTCATAGTATTGGCGCCTAGAATTAGTATATAAGTGTGTGTTGAGGCCTATGAAGGCACCATGAAGTTAATTGTATTGAGCTTGCTCAAAGGAGGTTGCCCCCTCGAAGTGGCCTGTGATCAATATAAAAGTGATTTTGAGTTCTGTTAGTTTTTATATCTCGTGTATTTGCATTAATTAATTATTGCAGGTTCATCACATCTGGTATCAGAGCACTTTCTTGGGCTCGCTGGGTGAAATTTCTGTCAAATTTGTTTTTTTGCATCTGTTGCGGCTTCAAATCTGGGAATAATCCCTATCTGCTTAACTATGGGAAGTACTTGGGCATAATCCCTAAAACTCATTGTGAGGAGCACCATAGGAACCCTTAAGTAGCTAGCCCATTGAGAGGACCTTCCAGCGAAAAAGGCAACGACCCCTACCTGATTGATTAGTTCCCACCCGTGAGGTAAAACAAGAGTTGTCGTTTGTGGCAAAGCGGTTAGCAGTTTTACCTGAGCCGTGCAGTGAGGGGTACTGCCCCAATACGCAAGCCGTCAGACAACATTGGTGGCCAAGTGAATCCCTTGAACCGATAGGAATCCACACATACCTCAGGTCCATATCTATTTTTCAGCTGAACTGTTGCCGATCACTTCCGCGCCATTTCAGATCCATTCTAAGTCGTTTCAGATCCATTTCGAGTCGTTTCAGATCCAGCCGATTTTTATCCATTTGGCGTCATTTCAGATCTATCTATTTCTGATCCCTTTCACGCCGTTGCAGATCCATTCCTGAAAATAAAAACCCTTCCGCGTCGTTGCAGATCCATTCCTGAAAAAGACTATAAAATTATGTTTTTTGGCCATATCTCCCTTGTTTCAACTTTGTTTTCCCTGAAACTTCACTGACACCCCTGCAATCCCATTTTGCATATTTCATTCCTGAATACCCTATCCCAAATTCCACTTCCCAAGAACAAAAATCCCACATTTGTCTATTTTTAGGGTTTTCCATAACTCCTTCAATTTTCACCCAAACGCCTTCAAATTTTGCCACCATGTTCCTTTTTTAATTCTGCTTCTTTGTCCCTCTCTACCAAATTTTCTCATTATTTCACTCCGCTTCTGAATTCCCCATTTTTTGCTTCCCTGTCCATCAGAAAGTGTCCAAAACCTAGTCAAACCCCAATTACCCATCCGAGTTTTTCCCAAATCCAAATTTCCCTTTACTAAATAAGCTTTTGTTTGTGTTTTTCTATCCATTCCTCCCCCCCCCAAAAAAAAAACTCCTGGTTATGGTTGTCACCCGCGCAGGAGCAAAAACCATGGAGGAAGCACTTGCAGCCATCCAAACCAAACTCCAAGATCTAGATGAAAAATTTCTCAGCCTCCATCTTCAGCGTTCAGCCATGAACAATAACTGACAGCCAGAATCTTTTGCAGCCAACAAGTTCTCTTCTTCAAGCAATTTTCGTGGGCCGAAGCTTGATTTTCCTCGCTTCAATGATACTGATCCGACTGGATGGATATACTAAGCAGAACAATATTTCAGTCTGCATAATACTTTTGATGTTTAGAAAGTTCCATTTGTATCCTTTTATTTGGAACGGGAAGGCCTTCAATGGTACCGTTGGTACATCAAAGCTCATCCCGAGCCAAACTGGACAGATTTTTGCTAACTCCTTTTGCCACGATTTGGTCCCAGTGATTTTGATGACTTCACAGGAGCACTCACTAAACTTCACCAAATTGGCACAGTGAGAGAGTATCAGATAGAATTTGAGAAACTAGCCAAACACACAGAAGGATTGTCTCATGAATTCTACCGGAGTTGTTTTATCAGTGGTCTTAAGGATGAAATCTGGTCAGAGGTTAAAATGTTTTGTCCCAACACAATGATGGAAGTCCTAGGTTGTTAAATTTTGAGCATTAATTCACAATACTCTTGGATCTTTACTGAGAGAATAACATATATATTTTATCAATGCATAACAATCACAATAAGCATCACAAGCATCACAAGAATCAAAAGCATGAGAGACAAGAGACACAGAGTTTCCGTGGGGAAAACCCTAAGGTGAAAACCCCACAACTTCCTCAGAGATAGAGAGAGCAATGGCTCAACCAAAGTACAACCAAAATACACTTGAGATAGTCTCCTAGAGCAGATGATCCTCCTCCTCACTAGTGCACCACTTTCTGAGTGAGAGAAGTGTGTCTTTCCGAATGATCCAAACAGAGATCTCTCGATCTCTATTTATACTTAACCTGTTTTCCCAGTTACACTATAGGGCCGACTTGTCTATCTAGATACATCCACAATATAATATATATTTTAGGGCCGACCCTACACATGGTGGTCTAATAACCCATCCGCACAACCGGAAAGATCTCCCAGGACTGATTACATGCATCTCCTCCACAATACCTTTAAAGAGCATCCCAGGAACATTTATGTGCCGCAGCACGACCGAAAATATCTCTAAAGAGCATCCCAGGACTTATTACGAGCATACATCTCAACCTCTCGGATCTCCAGGAATGATTACATGTGGATAGACAAAACCTTTAAAGAGCATCCTAGGAACATTTATGTGTCGTAGCATGATCGGCAAGATCTCTAAAGAGCATCCCAGGACTAATTACGAGCACACAGCTCAACCTCTCAGATCTCCAGGACTGATTACATGTCTCCGTAGTAATACCTCATCCCAGGACTGATTACGAGCACACAGCTCAACCTATCGTATATCTGAGGACTGATTACATACTACATAGCAATACCGGAAAGAGTACCCCAGGAACATTTATGTGTCACAGCACGACCAGAAAGATCTCCCAGGACTGATTACATGCTATTTGCACAACCTGCCACATATCATCTCTGACCTCCAAGTATCAACCTGATACTCATGATCAACGGATCATCATCGCACGAGGCATCATCCTGTGCCCATGATCATACTAATCATCATCACTTGTACCATCCTGGTACATATCATCTGGAGCATCATCCTGTGCCCATGATCATACTAATCATCATCACTTGTACCATCCTGGTACATATCACCTGATGCATACCAAGTATCTACCTGATACATATCATCATACATGATCCATCTGATCATACAGTGTATCCACCTGATACAAATACAAATACATGATACATATCAACATACATGATCTACCTGATCATACAATGTATCCACCTGATACATATACAGATACATGGTCCAAGCATCCAACATGATGCATATACAAATACATACAAATGATCCAACCGATCATATCCAGCATCCAACATGATGCGTACATACATATAAATGATCCAACTGATCATATCCAACATCAACACGATGCGTACATACATACAAATATAAATGATCCAACTGATCATATCCAGCATCAACATGATGTATATACAGAGCAGTAACTGGAGCATCGTCCTGATGCTCATCATCCAGCGCTTACATCCACAGCCATGTGAAGGATCCTCCTTCCAACATGCTTGGAATGGCTTCAGCAAATGTGTCCATCACTTCTTCCTCGAAGTGTTGTCGATATGAAGAACACAAAGCCTCTCCTTGAAGTACTCGAACTTCACCCTGGCTAGTGGCTTCGTCAGCACATCTACAATCTGCTCATTCGTCGCAACATACAGGAGCTTCACGGCTCCTCTCTGCACCATATCCCTGATATAGTGATATTTGATCTCTATGTGTTTTGACCTATTATGAAACACTGGGTTCTCAGACAGCTTCACACAACTCTGGTTATCGCAGAATATACCAGTAGCATCCAATGGGAGAACAAATAACTCAGACAGTAGCTTCCATAGCCATACTGCCTCACAACTAGATGAACAGGCTGCAACATACTCTACCTCAGCTGTACTCAGTGCTACGTAGGACTGCTTCCTGCTGAGCCAAGAGATCACACCTGATCCCATACTGAAGCAGCACCCAAATGTGCTCTTCCTATCTGCAGCACTGCCAGCCCAATCTGAATCAAAATAACCCTGCAGGTTAAACTTTTGATTCGCTTCATACTTGAGCCCATAATCCACTATACCCTTCAGGTACCTCAGAACATGCTTTATAGCAACCAGGTGAACACTCCTCGGATCTGTCAGGAACTGACTCAATGTGTTCATAGCAAAGCAAATATATAGTCTCATGTTCGTCAGGTACATCAAGGACCCAATCATTTGACGATACATAGAAATATCAACTGGCTCAGATGAAGCTTCACATAGAAGCTTTAGATTCGATTCCATGGGTGTGGCCATGGCCTTGCAATCCATCATCCCAAATCTCTTTAGAATATCTACTGTGTACTTCCCTTGACCAAGGAAGATCCCACCTGAATTCTGCCACACCTCCATACCTAGGAAAAAATGCATCATTCCCAAATCTTTCATATCGAACTCAGCAGCAAGCTTCCTCTTAGTATATGCAATCAATCTGTCATCTCCTGTTACAAATAAGTCATCCACATATAGCAGTAGAATCACAGGATTCCTTGTCGTGTGTCTTAGAACCAAGTGGCTGCTCCACATACACTTCCTCTTCAACTACTCCATTCAAGAAAGCAGTCTTGACATCCATCTGGTGTATCTTTTATTTCATCACTTTTATATTTTTCTATGCTGCCATCTGCAGCATGCTTGATCTGATAGATCCATATGGAAGTCATTACAGACTCCGCTTCAGGTCTTGGTACTGCATCCCAAACATCATTCTTCATGATCGACGGATCATGGCATTATTCCATTTCTTCATCCCAGATCCTGGGATCTTCAATAGATATCTTTGTTGCTGGAACAAATGTTGTAGTCATTCTTTTGTAGGTGAAGGTATACGGTCTTTCCTACAAAACAAATTAAATTGCATGATTAGAAACATCTCATAATTTTCAGAACAAATTCTTACACATAAGGAAATATGTCATACAGTCATGCAATTATCTTATCCAATGCTTCAATACAACATTTATCCATATCCCGTAACTTTCTAGATGCCTTCCAATCTCTACCAGAACATTGTTAAGAGTGTGCACAACTCCCAACATGTCAGCAAAGAGGTTTCATTCTAGTTAAGTAGCAATGGAATGTTGTACAGTGCCATAGACCACTTACCCATGTATATTAGTAGTATAATGTTCATCAATGCAACTACTCTAATATGCATAATGCACATCCTAAATCTAGGAACATAAGCATATACATCATTGAACAAAAAAAAAATATGCAAGAAATGATAATTAAAATACTTATATTTGTTTGTTTGTTGGGTGGACTCCCTCTGAGTCTTTGCTTCCTTGCAGGAGTTGCTGGAGTTCTAATCTGAAGTAGCTTCTCCTACACCTTTCTGTTGTGGAATGTAGAGAGATGGTTAACTCCCTTTGAATATCTGCATCCTTGCAGAGACCACTAGAGTGTGTTCCCTCTTGATCTTTGCTTCCTGGATTACCTGTTCTTGAACTTATATTCATTCTCAATCCCTATGCATGCTTGTTAGTATCATCATTGTGTTAACCTCGAGGTCTCATACATAATCATTAGTATAATCTTAAAATTATCAAAACACGGTAATCTCAAGCATGTATAGTTAGGATCATTTCAAACAGAAATAATAAGAATTCTTATGGTTAGTCATAAACATAATATTCCTAAACCCGTGATTACTCAAACCTATCACTCTTCTGGTTAGTCATATTATTAATTAAGGTAAGAAACATAATATGCATAAGTCCTAGATTACTCAAACTTGTAACTTCAAGAGTAATCATTATCAACCATAGAAAAGTATATGATATATATAACAAAACATACCTGGCCATCATATTTGCTAGTTATGTCTAGCAATGTGTTCTTGTTCTCTTCAATGACCTGCATAACTCATTAGTTAACTTTTGCAAAAACAAATTATACATACCTCCTTAGAGAACTGGATGACATGGAACCACAAACATCTGAGTGGATGATTTCCAAGATGCCTTTTGCCTTGCTTTCACTGCTTGGAAATACCTTCTTAATATTCTTACCTTTTGCACATCCTTTTCAAACACCTTCATGTTTGGTCTTGATTTTAGGAAGACCCTCTACAGCCTTGCTTGCAATTGGAAGTTCCATATAGTGCATATTAGCAAGTCTCCTATGCCAAAGTTCACTTGGCTCCATGGATTCATGCACCATGGCATGTTCAGGTTGTCCTTTTAATTTATACAAACCTCCCTCTTGCTCTTCCAATCACAACTGCATCAGCTATGGTCTTTCCCTTTGGCCACATTAGGACTTGGCCATCCACAAATGCAACCCTCATACCTTTTGCATCCAATGCAGAGATGGAGAGTAAGTTCTTCTTGAGCCCAGGTACATAAAGGACTTCTTTCATCTTCAAAGATTTTCCAGAATCTAGGTTGTAGGAGGCTTCACCACTTCCTTTGATGGGATATTGATAATCATCCCCAAGTTTCACTTTATGGGGTGATTCATGTTCAGACAGATTTACAAAGGATTCTTTAAACTCAGTCATGTGTTTGGAAGCCCCACTGTCAATTAACCAATCATTACAACCATGAGAGATAGTACCTATGAGAGAAGAGATTAGAACATACTCTTCTTCACTTGATGAGTCATCATTACTATCATCACTTTCTGCCCTAGCCTTCTTCTTTGGAGGTTCATCATCTTCGGCAGCATGAGCATGGTACCTTCTTTTGTTACCCTTCTTCTTCTTGTTGGAGTTGTTGTTGTTGTGGTTGTCCCTTTTGTTCTTAGGACATTCTGAAGCAAAGTGACCCTTCTCATTACAAGTGAAACACCTTAGATCTTTCTTGTCTTTGTGAAAATGATGAGAAGATTTCTTCTTGTGATGGGATGGCTCCCTCTTGAACTTGCCCTTCTCAGTGTGAGATGTGAGAGCTTGATCTTCATTTCCCATCTTCTCTTCTCTTGCCACAAGACTTGCTTCTTCTTGAGAACATTCCTCCCATAATCTGCTGAAGGAGATTAACTTCTTTCTGGCACAGATCCTCTCGATAAAAGAGTCCCATGACCTAGGTAGGCCATTCAAAGTAGTCATAACAATTTCACCATTCTCCACCATTTCATCTACAGCTTCAAGTTGCTCCTTGATCTGAGAGACCTTGGAGAAATAGGATTGAATGGTTTCTCCATTCAACATCTTAACCCCTTTCAATTGATTCCACAAGGTCATCTTCCGATTTATGTTCTTTCCTTCAAATAGCTTGGTCAAAGAGTCAAACATAGCCTTGGGTGTCTTTAGAGAAGACACATGGGGTATGATATGGTCTTTGATAGAATCAGCAATGATTCTCTTTGCCTTGACCAAGTTCTTCTTATGCAATACCTTAGCCTCTTCATCCTCTGGGATAGAGATGTCTTCTTTTATATATGAGTCCAACTCATTCTCTTCCAGGATTAACCCAATCCTATACTTCCAAGCTCGGAAGTTATCAGCCCCTTCAAGCTTATCCTCAAGCTTGGTGTGGTGAGACATCTTAAAGAGTACTTCAAATGGAAATAGAAAATATTTAGGTCTTACCACTTGAAATGCTGAAAACTGAATCTGGTCCCGGATTAGGGTTTGTCGAAAAAACCCTAAAAATTCAAAATGTGAATTTCAACTTTCTGAAAGGATAGAAAGATGCGCCTTGATGAGCTGATCAGCCTGGTGTATCCATAATTTGAGATCAGCAAAGCTTTACCCTTCAGATTTGCTTTTTTGTCCTCCCGAGTTCACTAGGGAGAGCCCTGAATTAGGGTTTGAGTTTCCCAGAGATCTACCCAGCCAAAAATCTCAATCCAAAGCTCTAAACTTCGATTTTTGCAAAGAGCTTCCAGCTATGTCTTTAGATTTCAGAAATTCCTATTTTTGTGGAAACCCTAATTTGTAGGGCCAAATCGAAAAATGCTCAGAATTGAATTCTGATTGGACAGATAGATTCTCCTTGATGAGTAGAGTCAATCTACTATACTGCTTTTCCAAAAACTGTGGAGAGAAACCCAATAAACAAGAAACTCAAGTTTCTGTCACTGCAAAATGTCTTCTTCTCAGGTTAGCTCTGATACCATGTTAAATTTTGAGCATTAATTCACAATACTCTTGGATCTTTACTGAGAGAATAACATATACAGTATATCAATGCATAACAATCACAATAAGAATCACAAGCATCACAAGAATCAAAAGCATGAGAGACAAGAGACACAGAGTTTCCGTGGGGAAAACCTTAAGGTGAAAAACCCCACAACTTCCTCAGAGATAGAGAGAGAAATGGATCAACCAAAGTACAACCAAAATACACTTGAGATAGTCTCCTAGAGCAGATGATCCTCCTCTTCACTAGTGCGCCACTTTCTGAGTGGGAGAAGTGTGTCTTTCCGAATGATCCAAATAGAGATCTCCCGATCTCTATTTATACTTAACCTGTTTGCCCAGTTACACTATGGGGCCAACTTGTCTATCTAGATACATCCACAATATAATATATATTTCAGGGCCAACCCCACACATGGTGTTCTAATAACCCATCGGCAAGTACACACACTTGCGACACTTGTCAATCCACATGACGACACTTCCTTATAGAGGAATAACACATCTCTTATAAGGGTACAATAAATATATATGAAATACATAGATGAAATACATTCCAAAGTTACATATACATCAACATAGGTTTGGCTAAGTTGGCAGAAAACAAGATTGTAGCCCAACAGTGCTCCAAACCCACTTTTGTTCCCTTCCGAAATATGGGTTCTCAACGACCTCCCATCCCGCCAGCTCCTCGACCAACTCCTATCAAGCATTTGTCTGAAACCAAGATGCAAGCACGCCGAGAACAAAGGCTTTGTTATAATTGTGATGAGAAATTCACTCGGGGACATAGATGTGTTCAACAAAATCTCTATCTCTTGGATATGGATTCTCCGCATGCCTCTGAACTTGGTGAAGAAGCTCCAGATATAGTAGATGATTAGGTCGACATTTAGCACCCACCTGTTGACACCCCATCTCAAGACGACCCACACGAGATCTCTCTCCATGATATAACTGGCATCACCACCCCACAAACAATGCAGGTCAGGGGATACTTCAAGAAGCTCCCTCTTACCATACTCATTGATTTTGGTAGCACTCATAACTTCATTGACCCTCAAATTGCCAAACAGGCCGATTGTTTTGTCCATCCTTGCTCCAACTTTGAAGTCATGCTTGCCAATGGGGGCACCTTACCTAGCAAGGGGAAGTGTCACAATGTGCGTATCTCTATGGAAGATTATAACCTGCGCTCTAACATGTTTTCCTTGTCCTTAGGCGGATGTGATGTGATTTTGGGCGTTCAATGGTTATGCACACTTGGCCCCATCTTATGGGATTTTGCTGAACTTTGGATGCAATTTTCAATCAATGGGACACAACACAAATTTATGGGCTTACAACCAGGGTCTCTCCGCATTATCAGTTCACATCGCCTGGAAAAGATCCTTAAGAAGAATTCACATGGTGACATCGCTCAGCTCCATTCCATTCATATGCACCCACCAACGATATCCACTACTTCCTTGGATCAATCTACAGGTGTCTTTGTTGCACCAATGGGCTTGTCGCCTTCACGAGACCTTTCCAGTCAGCATTTAACCGCATCTCAGCAGGCAATTATGGCTATTTTGCATGCAGTATAGATGTGGCAACCATCCCTATTAGGGACTTATTTATGCATCAAGACTGATCTCCAGATTCTAGAACATTTTCTGGAACAATGGGTCTCCTCCCCAGCACACCGGAAATGGGTTACCCGACTCATGGTTTATGACTATGCGATCACTGACAAGAAGGGTAAGGATACTATGGTGGCAGATGCTCCTTCTCACAAATTTGATGACCCAATTTCTCTTACAACTATTTCTCTGGTTGTTCCAAATTGGTTGTAATCTTTTCAACAGGGCTATCTCTTCTATGAATTCCATGCTTCTTCATCGGCAGGGCACTCTGGGTTCCTCCAAACCTATGATCAGGAACAATGTAACTTCTTTTGGTAGGGACTAAAAATGAAAATCCACCAGATGGTGGTTGAGTGTGATACTTGCCAGGTCAACAAGGCTGAAACGACACTCCTTTCGGGACTGCTCGAACCCTTGCCCATCCCTACATAGATTTGGACAGCTATTTCTATGGATTTCCTAGAAGTTCTCCAGTGGTACAATACCACATCTAAAAGGACACCATATGAAGAATTTTATGGACAGGAACCGCTAGTTCTTCTTCCATACATGCTCAACAGCTCCCTAGTTCAGGCAATTAACTCGGTTCTTCGAAACTGCGATCAGATTCTTCTCATTTTACAAGACAATCTTCACATGGCAAGAATTCGACTGAAACAACAAGCCGATCAGCACCATTCTGAGCGCACTTTTCACGCAGCTGATATGGTCCTTCTTCATCTAAAGCCTTCCAAGCAATCCTCCCTGAAACTCAAAAGGCGTCAGTGGGACGGAATGCAACACGAGGATGCTACAGGGGAACCACTCCTTCAGATTCTGCATCAATTTTCACATCCAAAGCTTTGAGGACAAAGCTTTTTCTAAGGGGGAGGGAATGTTAAGAACCCATTTCTTTACTTTGTTAGTATATTGTTGTTGGATGCATATGCTTTGTAAGTCATCCCGTAGTATTTGTTGATCCATAGTTTGTGTTATTGTTGTTGGCGCATATGCTTTGTAAGTCGCCCGTAGTTTTGTTGATCCATAGTTTGTATTGGCCCATGGTTTTGACTCATAGTATTGACGCCTAGAATTAGTATATAATTGTGTCTTGAGGCCTATGAAGGCACCGTGAAGTTAATTGTATTGAGCTTGCTCAAAGGAGGTTGCCCCCTCGAAGTTCCCTGTGATCAATATAAAAGTGATTCTGAGTTCTGTTATTTCTGATATCTCGTGTATTTGCATTAATTAATTATTGCACATTCATCACACCAAGGCATTGATATCTAAAATTTGACAGGTTTATGACAGAACAAGGTTATAGTAGATGTCATTCTGACCATTGTGTTTATTTCAAGAAGCTAGACAATGAAAGATATATTATCTTGTTATTGTATGTGGATGACATGCTTGTTGCAGGGTCTAACATCCAGGATATAAATGTACTCAAAAGGAAGCTAGCTAATTCATTTGCGATGAAGGATTTTGGTGCTACAAAGAAAATCCTTGGTATGAGAATAATGAGAGACAGGAATAATCAAAAATTGACATTGTCTCAGAGTGAGTACATACAAGAGGTGTTGGAGAGGTTCAGAATGCAGAATGCAAAACTAGTAAGTACACTGTCGGCCAGCCATTTCAATCTAAGTAAGGAAATGTGTCCCAAGAGACAGGAAGAGACAGATTACATGTCCAAGATTCCCTATCAATCAGTCGTTGGCAGCTTGATGTATGCCATGGTGTGCACAAGGCCAGATATTGCACAAGCAGTGGGAGTTGTGAGCAGATATATCAACAATCCGGGTAAAGAACATTGGAAGGCAATACAGTGGATTCTCAGGTATTTGAGAGGTACCACCACTCATGCATTATGTTTTGGAGGTTTAGACACTGCTCTACAAGGATATGTTGATGTAGATATGGCAGGTGATAAGGATAGCAGGAGGAGCACCACAGAGTATGTGTTTACTATAGGTGAAACAACAGTAAGTTGGATTTTAAAACTGCAGAAGGTTTTTGCACTTTCAACAACGGAAGCAGAGTATGTTGCTGTTACAGAGGCTAGTAAAGAGATGATTTGGTTGCAGAGGTTTATGGAGGAATTGGGTAAGAAGCATAAGGATAGCAGTTTGTATAGCGATAGCTAGAGTGCCATTCATCTTGCAAAGAACTCAATATTCCATTCCAGAACTAAACATATACAGCTCAACTACCATTTCATACACTTTGTTCTGGAAGATGAACTGTTGAAGCTAGAAAAGATACACACTAGCCAGAATCCTGCAGACATGTTCACAAAGGTAGTGACTAGAGAGAAACTGAGTTCCTACTCGATTTCAGTTGGCCTTCTAGCAAAAAGGTGAAGATGAGAAAGTTTCCAAGTCCAAGTCCAGCAAGTGCAGCAGCGGTGGAGTTATTGTGATCAGTCTCTGAGTGGGATATTGTTGGTTGTGGAGCCTGATCTCCAGATTAAGAGATATTATTATTCATCCGTGCTTGTACCCCAAGTTTGGTTATGATCCTGGAACGATCCCCATGGGGTCCAGGGGAGTGCAGTGAACTTCCTCGACTGCGGGGCGCGGGGGCCAGCGGGCGCCCGTCGGGGGTTCGAGGGTAGTGCCCTTGAGAAAGGGGTTTTGGGGAAAATGCCCCCAAGTTATGGGGGTACGGGGGCAGATCCCTCAAGAAGGGGGTTTCCCCCGAGGAAAATTTTTGGGGTTGTTTTAGCCACCAGTTTTCGGGCCCATGTTTTTGGGTAACCCGTGGTATTTTCCCATTGTATTTCCCTTATAAAAGAAATTGATTGTAACACGGTTAAGCATGATGGATTAGGTTTTATGCATTGTAAAGATATCTGAGATCAAAAGAGAGACTGTGAGATAGAGAAAAGGAAGTGCAGCGGGTGTGCTGCAGGTTGTATCCCTTCACTTTGCTCGACGGTATAATAATAAGGACTGGCACTTTCAGTGTGGACGTAGCCCAAGTTGGCTGAACCACGATATATCTGTGTGTGTCTTGTAATGTGTATGTGTGATTATATTTGCATTTATGTTTATTGTTATTGCTCTGCAATCCTGTTTTTCTAACAATGTGGTCCATTGAGCTAGCACTTAGGTGATAAGCTCCTAAAAACCTTTAGACTGAGTTCTAATGCACGGTTGAAGTGGTTGGTCCACATTACAATCTATCACCCATATGGAAGCTCCATATCACTGAGTCCACATGGCACCTCCTCGTCACACCGTCCACATGGCACTTATGGGGTCCATATAAAAATCTTCAAAAATAATAAAAAAATCAAATTTTCAACGAGTGGATCTATGAAAATTGCGCTTGGAAATTTCTTCATAACAGGTGGATAAAACAAATTACAGTTATTCCCTTCCATTACCGGAAAATCATTATGTCAACTAACAAAACTATGCACTCTTTCCTTTTATGCTTACTGGTAAATTTTTGTCAGTTGACAGAACTAAAACTTTTGACATTGATGCAAAATTTTGTGCAAAGTGTGAAAACTAGAATCTTCCATTCCTGATTTTATTTATCACCAACTCCCTTGCTAGTTCTGAAAACCAAATCTAAGCACCTCGAGACAATAATTTCTTCATGGAATTTGTCAAACAGTTTGCCTATAAACTATAACCTCGCCCAAAGTTTGCTAAAACTCACTAATTTTTCCACAATAGCTCTCTGAATTTGGCCCAACCATTAAACACCCATTAAATGATTTTATTCCATTATTGAATTGAATAATGGATGAATTTAAAACTATTTTCACCAATTCTTCCACTGATGCATTTTATCAAACACTTACTGTGCAACATGTAATTCTACCTATAGAATTCAAATACATCCCATGCAGTCTCAATGTTGCAACCTTGGGATCTAATACCAATTTGTCACATACCTAGTGACCTCACAGCGCCTTTAGAACACGAGATACTCAAACTACTAACTTGAATTCTCTTATATACACAATTTTGTTTTTCTATTGGTTTGATTAAAATTTACAACGGAATTATATATATATATATATATACATACATGGGAATGTTATAGATATTTTTTACATAAATGTATTTGCTCAATACCATTAACTATGTATTTAAATCATATGATAACAATAATTAAATAATATACATAACATAAATAATACCAGTCATTTATTCAAATATGGAGACTTATTTGAAAATATAACCAACTCATTGTAGACCAAGGACATTCCTCTCAGTCGTAGGCCCTATCATGCCATATCTTTCTTTGATAGGCCACCCCCAAGCTAGGGCTAGTAAACTAGAAGAGAGTATCGATTTTTCCACTACATCTATCCCAATATTCTAGCACTTATTCCCCATCAGCCTACACAACCCAAGGAATGGGGCTCCCTTCCCCGAGTTAAGAATTCCTCGGGCTTGTTACCCCAATTCCCTTATAGGACTCCAACACATGCCAGCTAGGGATTCTTCATGCCGAGACTCTAGGGAACTCTGTTGTTCTCAGGTACAAGTCAAAACTATAGAACGAATGATGGTGGTATAGGTGATGAGAGCTCAAAGACGAACACAACTGATGGATGAATCTTGGGATAATGATCCTGGATCACTAGTTCCTAATAATTTATATGCTTGTTAAATGGTATGCATGGATAATGAGAACTAGACAAATGGCATACATGGGATTTGACACTTTTTCCGCTCTAATCCCAAGCTTAGGATAATTAACCCAAGATTATGGCTAATGCACTTTTATAAAGAGGGATTAATAAAACATAGGATAAAAGGAAAAATGAAGATTGTGACATAAATGCTAAGTCACTAGGGTCATCTCCCCCTTAAACACCCTTCTTACTCTCGCTCTTGTGGAATCGTAGCCCTATTTATGCCTCGGATTAACATGTAATGGAATGGTGTTCAAGGAAAACAACAGGGTATGAAAACCCAACCAAAGGCTTCAGATAATCCTACACAAGTTTTACCCTATCCTCGAGTTGTTTGGTGTGGTTGACACCCATGGATACAAAGGCCTCCGCTGGCACTTATGTGTGTTTGATCCTAAAAAGGATCTATCTTCCTATGGAAAAAGACAAGATTTTTCCTAATCCTAAAAGATAGTCTAACTTTGAAAAGAAATCTAATCTAAGTCAGGCGTATTCTAACATGAATGATTTGTTTGTGTACAAGATAACTTGATCTGAAAATTACTAAGTCCTCTCACCAATTTGACAAACATGCAAAACTGGACCTTGACTTAATTACTTAAGATATAATTAATTGAAAACATTCAACCAATAATAACTTAAGAATGAAGTGTGTACAAGATTATCCTGAATCTTGGAATGTTAATTGACAAATTAAAATTAATTTAAGGCTTACGGTGAATCATTTGCAGAAATAGATAAAATGTATCGGATAAATACATTCATTCAAAACATCAATTGCAGAGATCATAAGTCAAGAGAACTCTGAACTATAAACCAATGCAAATTACTGATTGCAAACAATAAACAGTATTAGTGAATGTATAAAAGCAAAATCGCAATCCATCAAAGAATTTGACAAATTATAACAGAAGAGATAGCTGAAGAAAACTAATTGTATATTAAGGCCTGCAAAACATTACATAGTCTGCAACAACAGAGCATCTCCAGTCTCTTTTGACGATTTTGTCCCCTAACAATCCATCCCTTGATATGAGATCTAAAATCTCTTAAATAATATTTACAGAGTGATAATTCAGGATCAAATCTCCCACAGAGTCGGGATCATCAAAACTACATTATCCTAAAATTGCCAAGACAAGATTACCTTTTGGTCTACAATGTCTAACTATCCTTATACGTAGGAACAATAACCAATTCGGACCCCAAACTGGGCATCATACAATTCAAAAGATTGCACCACATATCTTCGAGAACGCCCTGTCATCAATCGAGGAGAATCAAGATAGATCACGGGCTATTGAAGATAGCTGACGAGGAGGATATGAAGTCTTCCCTCGATTCACGAGGACCAGATATGTCTTCAAAGACCAAGAAATCAACTAGCGGATCCTCCTTGGAAGGAATTGCGGGGCACACAGGTGGCAAATTGATAATCAAGTCCCGAACAATTGTGTTATCTTGATCAATGTACTCTTTATCACCCCTCTTCTGCTTGTTGAAAAGAAGTTTTTCATATATGAATTGAACCCTATCATCTTCCTCCTCACTGTCCGTGCTACCATCAGAAACATCAACGTCAAATGGTGCAGGGATAGGTTCAGAGTATTCCATTGGCTGAGGCTCTTTTTTGAAAGAATGCTCGACAAGAATATGAGAAACTCCCTGCATTTTACTCACAACATTCAATTGTTAACAGAGATATCAAATTATCGATCAAGGCTCTACAAAAATTGACTGTTTGGTTCCGTGAAGAACATTTTCCGACATAGGCTGAAAGGAAAAGAAGCTGGCATGCTACCCGAAAAATTCAAATTGTGTTAGTCTTAGAGAAACACTGATCAACAACTTTCACCAAATGTGCAGACTTATTAAAAAGAAAAGAATCAAAAGAAAAAGGAAATCAATTAAAATCAAAGGAAAAGAAACAAACCACACTTTATGTACAAGTGGACCAACATGCTCTCCTCAAACAAAGTACTTCTTGAGCAGTTGGACATTCACTAGATAGGTTTCTAAAAAACCTTCTAGTGTTTTTAACCGGATAGTACTAGGACCAATCTTTTCTGTAACGATGAAAGGTCCTAGACACAAGCGTTGGAACTTAGTATAATCATTCTTGTCCTTATGTTGCTTGTCCCATTTTAGAACTAAGTCCCCCACAGAGAACTCCCTGTCAGATGAAGACTTCTCATCGAACCACCTCTTCACAAGTTGTTGGTGTTGATACAACTTGTTTTTAGACTTTTCCCTGTCCTCTTCTAGTTTGAGTAATGTATCAATTCTGTGTTGGAGCGAGGAAGAGTCACTTTCCTGCACAGACTATGCTAGCTATAGGGAAGGGATCATGAGGTTGGTTGGTAAGACAGCCTCCTTACCATAAACTAGGAAGTAACGGGAGTTGCCAATGGCCGCTTTAGGAGTGACAAGGTCTTCCCAAAGAGCATTGTGTAACTGAATGTGCCAATTCTTGTGGTGAGTAGCTACTGTCTTCGTTAAGATGTTAATTAAATTCTTATTAGAAGACTCTGCTAATCCATTTCCCTGTGGATAATAATTGGTAAAAAAATTTAATTTTATCCCTTTTTCAAGGGCATATTGAGTCAATTCAAAAGAGGAGAAGTATGAAGCATTGTCAAACACCAGGAATTCCGTAGCACCAAACCTTGTAACTATCTGACTTTCAAGAAATGAAATTACTTGGCTCGTGTTTGCTTGTCTAGGAGGGACTGTTTCTACCCATCTGGTGAAGTATTCTGTAGCCATCAAAATATATTTATGTTGCAGAGAAGAGGGAGGATTAATAGGTCCGACAAAATCTAGACCCCAATGCTGGAATGGGAATTGAACTGTGACTAGCAGCAGAGAAAATGCAGTCTTCTTCGTTTTGTCAGCACACTTTTGACATGGTTCACATCTTCTGGCGTAAGCATGAGCATCTCTAAACAAGGTAGTCCAGTAGTAACCCTCTCTTAAGATCTTGTGCGAAGTGGTTTCTCCATAAAAATGTCCTCCTGCAGATCCTGCATGAAATTCCAAAAGAATATTCTCAGTTTAAGCTTTCTCTAGACATCTAAGGAAGACACCATCATAATTTTTTCTAAATAAAACACCATCTATGAATTGGTATGGTGTTGCTTTTAATCTTAAGGCTTTGCGTTTTTTGAAGTCAAGGGATTCAAGAACGTACCCATGAGTTAAGAAAAAATTAATGTCATCATACCAATCGGATGCCTGAGTAGTGATAACATTGTCAGAACCAACTGAGATGCCTTCTTCTTGCTCCCACTTAACTTGTTGTTTTACAGGATCATTCGACTGAGCGGTAAGCAAACACAAACCTTGGCCTTTCACTATTTTTGCTGGTCTTATTTCTAAATCGTATTCTTGCAAGGTTTTTCATCCAGTGGGCTCTTTTCTCCCTCAATTCCTTTTGTATCAGAACATTTCTAATCGCTGCATAGGGCACAATTACTTTAGTTCTAGACTTCAATAAGTACGGTTTAAAATGCATAACTGATTTATAAACCACATAAGCTTGTTTGTCTATTTGGGATTAATTTAACTTTGTGCCCTTGAACATTGAACTCATAAAAGAAAGAGGAATCTCGAGGTCGTCTGGGTGCTTCTGTGTAAGAACGACACCATAAGAAAAGTCAGTAGCAAAAGTATATAAAATAAAATCCTTACCTAAGTCAGGAGACATAACGGCAGGAGCTTCTACAATAGCCTTCCTAATCTCAGTAAAAGCATTCCGTTGTTCATCAAACCATTTATACTGTGCATCCTTCTTGATCATTAATTGTAAAGGTTTAACCAGTTGCGCAAAATTAGGGACAAATCTGCGAACAAAATTTATCTTACCAAGGAAAGATTGCAGAGCTTTGCACGTACCTGGCAATCTGATCCTTGCGATGGCCTCTGTGCATTTCGGATCGATAATCATACCTTCGTTCAAAACAATAAATCCCAACATATTTCCTTCATTTATGGCGAAGATGGATTTCTTAGGATTGAGTGAAATTCCGTATCTTCGGCAACTTTCGAATACCTGTTTCAGGGCAAACAAATGCTCATGTATTTTTTTGAAAAGATAGTAATGTCATCTAAGTAAACAACAATAGAATCATGCATAAGTCCCCTGAAGGCTATGTCCATTGCGCCCCCGAGAAAGGGGGTTTGGTGGCAACGCCCCCAAGTTACGACGGTTCGAAGGCATAGACCCCGAGGAAATTTTTTGGGGGTGTTTTCGCCACCAGTTTTCGGGCCCATGGTTTTGTGTAACCCGTGGTATTTTCCCATTGTATTTCCCTTATATAAGAAAGTCATTGTAACATGCCTAAGCAAGATGGATTAGGTTTTATGCATTGTAAAGATCTATGAGATCAGAAGAGAGACTGTGAGATAGAGAAGAGGAATTGCAGCGGCTGTGCTGCAGGTTGTATCCCTTCACTTTGTTGGACGGTATAATAATAAGGACTGGCAAATTCAGTGTGGACGTAGCCCAAGTTGGGTGAACCACGATATATCTGTGTGTCTCTTGTAATGTGTATGTGTGATTATATTTGCATTTATGTTTATTGTTATTGCTCTTCGATCCTATTTTTCTAACAATTGGTATCAGAGCCAAAGGTCTATTTGGCAGATAAACCCGCAGGAAGCTAGGGTTTCTGGTTCAAGTGGGAGCAATGGCAGAAGAATGGAAGTTTAAGGTCGAGAAGTTTAACGGCCAAAACTTCCATTTATGGAAGATGCAAATGGAGGACTATCTGTACCAAAAGGATATATTCCTGCCATTGGGGGGAAAAGAAAAACAGTCGACGGCCATGAAGGACAAAGAATGGGAGGTTCTTGACAGAAAGGCTCTGGGAACAATACGGCTGAACTTGGGTCATCGGTGGCTTTCAAGATCTCAAAAGAAATGAAAACGGAGGGTTTTATGAGCGCATTGGGTAAGCTGTATGAAAAAATGTCAGCCTCCAACAAGGTATTTCTAATGAAGCGTTTATTTAGTATGAAGATGTCTGAAGGTGAATCTGTTACTGATCAATTAAATGAGTTTAATACGATTACAAATCAACTAAGTTATGTAAGTGTGAACTTTAATGATGAGGTTAGGGCTCTTCTAACATTGTGTTCATTGCCAGAAAGATGGAATAGCTTGGTCATGGCTGTAAGTAACTCTGTCTCTCGTTCAAACAGCTTGAAATTTGATGATGTTATTGGTGTTATTCTTTGCGAGAAAATGCGAAGAAAAAACACAGGTGAGACATCAGGTAATGCGTTGACCATGGAGAGCAGGGGAAGACAAAAGGAGAGAGGAAAGAGCCAAGGTAATCGTGGGAAGTCTAAAACGGACTGATCTAAGTCCAGACTGGGAAAGATAGAGTGTTGGAACTGTGGAAAGAGAGGACATCTGAAGAAAGGTTGCAGATCTCTAAAGAAGAGCTAAGAGACATCAGGTAATGCGTTGACCATGGAGAGCAGGGAAAGAAAAAAGGAGAGAGGAAAGAGCCAAGGTAATCGTGGGAAGTCTAAAACGGGCAGATCCAAGTCCAGACTGGGAAAGATAGAGTGCTGGAACTGTGGAAAGAGAGGACATCTGAAGAAAGACTGCAGATCTCTAAAGAAGAAAGGAGATGCACAACAGGAAACTACCCAAGAAGCAAATGTAGCAGGTGATGTGTTACAAGATGCTTTGATTCTTGTATTAGATAATATTAGTGATTATTGGGTAGTAGATTCAGGGGCTTCATGTCATGCTACACCCCATAGGAAATATTTTCATGATTATGTTCCAGGCGATTTTGGACATGTTTTATTGGGTAATGATGAGCCATGTAAAATTGTTGGAATGGGTAAGGTATGGATAAAAGTTATGAATAGAACTGATTGGCTGTTGAAATATGTAAGGCATATTCCTGCTATGAAAAGAAATCTGATCTCAACAGGGAAGTTGGGAGATGGCGGTTGTCTATCTACATTTGGAGAAAAGTGGTGGAAAATCACTAAAGTATCAATAGTGATAGCAAAAGGAGACAGGGTAGGTACGTTGTATTTATGTCCTCATAATACTGACCATTTTATATCTTTAGCTTCCACAGGAACAGATACAGCATTGTGGCATCATAGGCTTAGCCACATGAGTGAGAAGGGGATGCAGGTTCTCCACTCAAGGAAGTTGCTGCCAGATTTGAAGCAGGTAAGTTTGGAATTCTGTGAGAACTGTGTTTATGGAAAACAAAAGAGATTCATATTTCTCAAGGTTGGGAAACAGAAGAAGAATGAAAAGTTAGAGCTTGTGCATACAGATGTATGGGGACCGGCTCAGGTACAATCTCTTGGTGGCTCTCATTATTATGTTACATTTAATTATGATGCAACTAGGAAAACTTGGGTTTATTGCATTAGACAGAATAATGATGTGTTTGCTACTTTTATGAAGTGGAAAGCTTTGGTTGAGAATGAGACATGAAAAAGGTTGAAGTTTCTTAGATCTGATAATGGAGGTGAGTACTGCGGCAAGGAGTTTGATAGTTATTGTTCATACCATGGGATTCGTAGAGAGAAGACAGTCCTAGGAACACCACAATAAAATGGTGTGTCTGAAAGGATGAACAGAACGATCATGGAGCGTGCAAGGTGTATGAGACTGCATGCAGGGTTGCCCTTATAGTTTTGGGCGGATGCTATAAATACTGTTGTTTATTTAAAAAAGAGAGGACCTTCAAGTGCTTTGGATGGTGGTATTCCAGAGGAGGCATGGACAGGTGAAAAGGTAAACTACTCATTTCTGAGAACGTTTGGTTCTGAAGCATTTGTCCATTTTGATAAATATAATAGAACAAAGCTTGAATCTAAATCCAAAAAATGTACCTTTTATTGGATATGGGGTTGATGATTTTGGTTATCAATTATGGGATTATGAAAATAACAAAATCATTAGGAGTAGAGATGTGATATTCAATGAAAAGGTCATGTATAAAGATCAGTTGCAAGGAAAGAAACAGGAAAATGAACACACAGAGTACACAGTACTTGATGAAATTACAGAAAATGAAGTTCCAAAGGTGCCAGAAAATCAAGAACAGCGGTAAGTGCCTGAAACTCCTGTAACTGCAAGAAGATCTACCAGGTTAAGTAGACTCCCTAAACGATACTCTCCTTCAATGTATTATTTATTGATGACTAATTCTAGTGAACCAGAATGTTATGAAGAAGCAATGCAGGTGGAAACTAGAAAGAAGTGGGAGCAAGGCATGAATGAGGAGATGGACTCATAGGTAGGAAACCAAACTTGTGATCTGGTTCAGTTGCCTGCTGGTAAAAGAGCATTGCAGAACAAATGGATTTATAGGTTGAAGGAAGAAGAAGGAGGTAAGCGGTACAAGGCGAGACTTGTTGTAAATGGGTTTGCACAGAAGAAAGGTATAGATTTTGATGAAATATTTTCTCCTATTGTTAAGATGACTTCAATTAGGACTATTTTAAGTATAGTGGTGGTAGAATATTTGCATCTTGAACAATTAAATGTAAAAACAGTCTTTCTCCATGGGGATTTGGAGGAAGAGATATATATGCAGCGGCCACAAGGGTATGAGGTCAAAGGGAAGGATAATTTGGTGTGCAGGTTGAAAAAGAGCTTGTATGGATTGAAGCAAGCCCCAAGGCAATGGTATCTAAAATTTGACAGGTTTATGACAGAACAAGGTTATAGTAGATGTCATTCTGACCATTGTGTTTATTTCAAGAAGCTAGACAATGAAAGATATATTATCTTGTTATTGTATGTGAATGACATGCTTGTTGCAGGGTCTAACATGTAGGATATAAATGTGCTCAAAAGGAAGCTAGCTAATTCATTTGCGATGAAGGATTTTTGTGCTGCAAAGCAAATCATTGGTATGAAAATAACTAGAGACAGAAAAAATTGAAAATTGACATTGTCTCAGAGTGAGTACATACAAAAGGTGTTGGAGAGGTTCAGAATGCAGAATGCAAAACCAGTAAGTACACCATTGGCCATCCATTTCAATCTAAGTAAGGAAATGTGTACCAAAACACAGGAAGCGACAGATTACATGTCCAATATTCCCTATCAATCAGCAATTGGCAGCTTGATTTATGCCATGGTGTGCACAAGACCAGATATTGCACAAGCAGTGGGAGTTGTGAGCAGATATATGAACAATCTAGGTAAAGAACATTGGAAGGCAGTGTTGATGTATATGTAACTTCAGAATGTATTTTACCCATTTGTATTGTATTCCTATAGAGATGTTATTATTCCTCTATACGGAAATGTTTGTATTCATATAGAGATGTTATTATTCCTCTATACGGAAGTGTTGTCATTTATATTATAAGTGTCGTAACTTATACTTGATGGGGTCGGCCCTATATGAGTCATGTGGGTAAATGGGTTATTAGACCACCAAGTGTGGGGTCGGCCCGGATTAAGTTAACCATGGGTTATGAGGCTAAGCTAGACAAGTCGGCCCCATTAGTTTATTGGGCAGGACAGGACAAGTATAAATAGAGATCGGGAGATCTCTATTTGATCATCTCATTACTCACTCTTCCATCACTCGGAAAGTGGCGCACATGTGAGGAGGAGGATCAGCTACTAGGAGAAGACTATCTCTGGTACTTTGGTTGTATCATTGCTTTTTCTATCTCTGAGGAAGTTACGGGGTTTTTCACCTTCTTGGTTTTCCCCGGTGAAACTCTGTGTCTCTTGTGTGCTTACATTATTGTGTCCATGATTGTTATGCTGTAGATATGTTGTACATGTTATTCTCTTAGTTAAGATCTTAGATCAGATTGAAAATTCTGAAAAACTAACATGGTATCAGAGCTAGCCTAAAAGAAGGCATGGTATGGCATGTATGACACTTGTTGCACTTACGATGCTAGGGATTGATATAGAAAAAACCAGTCATCGTAGCCAGGGATGATTTTAGGGGCGAAATTTAGCCCAATGGCGAATTTAGAAGGTTTCCAATTTTTTTGGGGCGAATTTTTATGTAAAAGAGGTTTTTTAGAATTAATTTTAATAGCCCACTAATTATTATTTTTAAAATATTCAAACCCTGTATAGCCAAAAACGAATTTAGCAGGAATTTACAAGAGAAACCAGTCGCCCCCGATTTTTGTGGGAGAAATAGGGGAAATTTTATTTTCGCCAGTTTATTTTCCTTGATTTTTCCTTCGATGCACCAGTCGCCCCCGATTTTTAGGGATGGTGTTTCCTGTAAAGTCATTCGCCCGTGATTTCTGGCATGGCGGTTTTTGGAGTTATTGTTCGCCCTTGATTTCTGGCATGATTTTTTTTGGAGCTATTGTTCGCCCTCGATTTCAAGGAATAGCGGTTTTGGAGTGCGATTCGCCCGCGATTTGGCTGCTAGAGTGCCAATAAAACCCCTAGCATCGCTCATGTTGAATCACGCTGGTAAAATTCTTGATTTTCACCCATACGAGGCTCATTTTTACTGTTTGTTTCAAAGAATTGTGTTACTAGTTTGTAGCGTGTATCTGGAGGTTTGCTAACTGCTTTGGCTGCACATTTTCGAAGGGTTTCGAGCATTAAAAGGTATGTGGCAACTGGATTGATTGCTTGTATAGTACCTATTTCAAATCCCATGTATTCAAAAATTGCAAGTGTTCTCTGTTTCCATGATTTCATTTTACTATGGTCTCACCCTAGTAATTCTCATTCAAGAGTGTTTTATCCTTATTTGTCAAGATACATAGCAGCAGTATTACTGATGTTGTCGATTTTTGAAATCCTTGAGTGGATCAAACTGGTTCAGTCCAATCAAATAATAGGTAGGGAATATGTTAATGCATGCACTGTAGCATCGATTCAGTTATGAGATGTCATTCTAGACCATGAACCTGGGAAAAATGTAATATTATTGTTGATATCAGTTCATACTAGTAGGATTTACAGCTTTGATGATTGTAGTCGTTGTCTAATGATAGGTTCTATGTACCCTTTGTATCCCTCGGTCACAACAGAATTGTTGAAAGGATCCTTCAAGGCTTCCATGTAAAGATGTGTATATACATCACCATCATAGCGACCCATACTGAACCCAAATAATGATCTGTATGATCAAAGGAATCAACCAATGCAATAGCATTTGGGTGCATCTGAGTCCATCATTGAAAAAAGAAAATTATCAGGTAGTGCGTAGACATTATAATATTGGTCTCTAAAGAATTATGAGGCAAAAAAACACATCAAAAGGCAGAGATGCTTCTTTTCTCATACCATCAACAGATTATGAAAGATAGACATTTAATAAGCAACCGTCATGCTTTGGGGCTAAACAAAATTCATGTATTTAAGAATCAGGTGAGAAAACTGAAATTCAGTCTTCTTAAAATAAAGTATAATGAGATTCTACTACAAACAAAACTATTCAAGATATAGAGAAACAAAGAAATATCGAAACTAAAGAGAAATATGCAAACTCACATGAGAATAAAGACTTCTTAGTTGATGCTTTGCAAGATTTGCTTGCCTTTTTGTCATGTATCCAGTGACCAGAAAATCCTCAACATGTTCACAAACTAGTGAGAGTCCATATGTATTACAGAGAAGTTAATGTAGTTGCTTCTTCACATTCAAACCAGGATATGCACCATGTACTTTATTGATAAATCTGCAAATCAAGACAGTATTCATGTTTGAGCTACATAGGTTTCACATTTGATTCATGTTGTAACAGAACAAAAGAGATGTAAAAGATATAAAAGGTGAATGCAATGAAACCCAGATTCAAACTTAAAATAGAAACAGTCTCTGAAAATATTGAGACCACCTACTCTGTTCTGTGGATAGGGCTTTGGGATCTTGAAATCGAAAACTTGACGCTTAGTGTCAAGACTTGGTGGTGTTGGATTACTAATGAAGAAACAATTTGGAGTAAGTTATGGAGGCACAAATATGCTTAGAACATAGAGGAGAGAGACCTAATTTAAATCACTAGTGAATGGAAGTGGTCCCTCATCTAGAATGTTGCTTGGAAGAACAGAGCTCTTGTGCAGAATCATTGCTTCTAGGAGATAAGAGAGGGGAAATATGCTCTATTATGGGAGAATGCATGGAAACATGAGCTCCCACCTGATGTAGATGCCCCTACAGCAAGGTAGTGGGAGACTCTGGAACAATATCCCTTACAGCAAGGTTTGACACATGTGAACTTAAGTCAACATAGCTTGCATTAGCAGTAGATAAAGGTCGAAATATATTTTCTTTCAAATCATGTGTAAATTTTTCAAAACAGCTATCAGATGTTGCAAGAACCACTTCTTTAGGAATTTCAATCAATTTATCACTGAATGGGGGCGTTTGAACATCTGCTCTTGCATCATAAGAAGTAACATTCCTCTGACCTCTAGGAGTTGTGCTGACAGTTCAAGAGAATCAATCACATTCATAAGACCATTAGGAGGACTGCAGACCTTTCTCTGTTTAGGAGTCATCCCAGAAGAAACTTTCTCCTTTGAACGATTAGGAGTCATACAACATGTTCTGAATTACCTATCCTTAAGGGAGGGCAAACTGGCTTCTTAGAACTTGCCTCTAGTGAATTATTTCCATTCATCAAAGTAACAGCACTAGAAAGGTTATTTAACAGAGGAAGACTTGTGCGAGATAAAATTATAACTCTACCATATTGATTCATAGATACAAATCCTGTATTGTAAAGACAACGATGCAGTGAGGTTTTGCAAGAACTTGAGACATTTAGTGATGCTTATTTATCCTGTAAAGTTGCATCTGAGGACTTGTGCTTTGAGGCTTCATCAGATAAGGATTTTTTCTTTGCTAATGATTCATCTACTTCACAAGAACAATAAGAAGCATTGACTTCTTGAAATGTTTGTTGTGAATCACTGACCACCTTTCCAGATTGTGTGGATGGAATGCAAAGCTGAATGTGATGTTCTTCAGAAACCAAATTATAAGGCTTAGGTCTATCAGCTGTTATTCCTGAATATAGTTCATTTCATTACCAGATTAAACAAAATATTCTCAAGAAAAGCATCTCCCTTCTGTAGAATAAAAAAATGTTTAAAAACTACATTGAGGTTTAAGTTTATGAAGCTAATATAGAACCACTTCTTTAGGAATTTCAAACAATTTATCACTGAATGGGGGCGTTTGAACATCTGCTCTTGCATCATAAGAAGTAACATTCCTCTGACCTCTAGGAGTTGTGCTGACAATTCAAGAGAATCAATCACATTCATAAGACCATTAGGAGGACTGCAGACCTTTCTCTGTTCAGGAGTCGTCCCAGAAGAAACTTTCTCCTTTGAACGATTAGGAGTCACACATTCAACATGTTCTGAATTACCTATCCTTAAGGGAGGGAAAACTGGCTTCTTAGAACTTGCCTCTAGTGAATTATTTCCATTCATCAAAGTAACAGCACTAGAAAGGTTATTTAACAGAGGAAGACTTGGGCGAGATAAAATTATAACTCTACCATATTGATTCATAGATACAAATCCTTTTTTGTAAAGACAACGATGCAGTGAGGTTTTGCAAGAACTTGAGACATTTAGTGATGCTTCTTTATCCTGTAAAGTTGCATCTGAGGACTTGTGCTTTGAGGCTTCATCAGATAAGGATTTGTTCTTTGCTAATGATTCATCTACTTCACAAGAACAATAAGAAGCATTGACTTCTTGAAATGTTTGTTGTGAATCACTGACCACCTTTCCAGATTGTGTGGATGGAATGCAAAGCTGAATGTGATGTTCTTCAGAAACCAAATTATAAGGCTCAGGTCTATCAGCTGTTATTCCTGAATATAGTTCATTTCATTACCATATTAAACAAAATATTCTCAAGAAAAGCATCTCCCTTCTGTAGAATAAAAAAATGTTTAAAAACTACATTGAGGTTTAAGTTTATGAAGCTAATATAGAACCACTTCTTTAGGAATTTCAAACAATTTATCACTGAATGGGGGCATTTGAACATCTGCTCTTGAATCATAAGAAGTAACATTCCTCTGACCTCTAGGAGTTGTGCTAACAGTTCAAGAGAATCAATCACATTCATAAGACCATTAGGAGGACTGCAGACCTTTCTCTGTTCAGGAGTCGTCCCAAAAGAAACTTTTTCCTTTGAACGATTAGGAGTCACACATTCAACATGTTCTGAATTACCTATCCTTAAGGGAGGGAAAACTGGCTTCTTAGAACTTGCCTCTAGTGAATTATTTCCATTCATCAAAGTAACAGCACTAGAAAGGTTATTTAACAGAGTGGATCAAACTGGTTCAGTCCAATCAAATAATAGGTAGGGAATATGTTAATGCATGCACTGTAGCATCGATTCAGTTATGAGATGTCATTCTAGACCATGAACCTGGGAAAAATGTAATATTATTGTTGATATCAGTTCATACTAGTAGGATTTACAGCTTTGATGATTGTAGTCGTTGTTTAATGATAGGTTCTATGTACCCTTTGTATCCCTCGGTCACAACAGAATTGTTGAAAGGATCCTTCAAGGCTTCCATGTAAAGATGTGTATATACATCACCATCATAGCGACCCATACTGAACCCAAATAATGATCTGTATGATCAAAGGAATCAACCAATGCAATAGCATTTGGGCGCATCTGAGTCCATCATTGAAAAAAGAAAATTATCAGGTAGTGCGTAGACATTATAATATTGGTCTCTAAAGAATTATGAGGCAAAAAAACACATCAAAAGGCAGAGATGCTTCTTTTCTCATACCATCAACAGATTATGAAAGATAGACATTTAATAAGCAACAGTCATGCTTTGGGGCTAAACAAAATTCATGTATTTAAGAATCAGGTGAGAAAACTGAAATTCAGTCTTCTTAAAATAAAGTATAATGAGATTCTACTGCAAACAAAACTATTCAAGATATAGAGAAACAAAGAAATATTGAAACTAAAGAGAAATATGCAAACTCACATGAGAATAAAGACTTCTTAGTTGATGCTTTGCAAGATTTGCTTGCCTTTTTGTCATGCATCCAGTGACCAGAAAATCCTCAACATGTTCACAAACTAGTGAGAGTCCATATGTATTACAGAGAAGTTAATGTAGCTGCTTCTTCACATTCAAACCAGGATATGCACCATGTACTTTATTGATAAATCTGCAGATCAAGACAACATTCATGTTTGAGCTACATAGGTTTCACATTTGATTCATGTTGTAACAGAACAAAAGAGATGTAAAAGATATAAAAGGTGAATGCAATGAAACCCAGATTCAAACTTAAAATAGAAACAGTCTCTGAAAATCTTGAGACCACCTACTCTGTTCTATGGATGGGGCTTTGGGATCTTGAAATCGAAAACTTGACGCTTAGTGTCAAGACTTGGTGGTGTTGGATTACTAATGAAGAAACAATTTGGAGTAAGTTATGGAGGCACAAATATGCTTAGAACATAGAGGAGAGAGACCTAATTTAAATCACTAGTGAATGGAAGTGGTCCCTCATCTAGAATGTTGCTTGGCAGAATAGAGCTCTTGTGCAGAATCATTGCTTCTAGGAGATAAGAGAGGGGAAATATGCTCTATTATGGGAGAATGCATGGCAACATGAGCTCCCACCTGATGTAGATGCCCCTACAGCAAGGTAGTGGGAGACTCTGGAACAATATCCCTTACAGCAAGGTTTGACACATGTGAACTTAAGTCAACATAGCTTGCATTAGCAGTAGATAAAGGTCGAAATATATTTTCTTTCAAATCATGTGTAAAGTTTTCAAAACAGCTATCAGATGTTGCAAGAAGCACTTCCAGTTAATATATGTAGCAATTCCAGTTAAGTTTCATAGATATAGCAAATTAGGAAACAGACGGATCATACCACTATCAAGGACATAATAAATTAAAAAGTCCCTATGTTTTCCTAGGGGATTTGAATATTTACTTTGATAAGTTCCCAGGATTGGATGAAGGCTACCATAAAATGAGAACATTGTTATCTTTCTGTTTAAATGAAAACTTTCATGAGTATGGCTTAACTCTACACAAATAGTTGTTGTGACCTAATAGTTGCTGTGACCTTTTTTTCCTTGGAAAAAGTCGTAATTTTATTTCAAAAAAATGAACAAAATTACATTCTGCACATGTATTAGGATCACTGTGATCCCTACATTGACACATATTTACTGTCCCATATTAATATCAAGTCCAAAGTTCCATACTACTTCAAAACAATGAGTCTGGTTGTTCATACAGCCCGCATTTATCCGATTACAGATAGACTACTGTATCAGACCATCACATAGCTGCTATCTACAGCCAGCATATATCCATACAACTAAACAAAAACTGTTACAGAAATTAAAATAGGAGTCCATCCCTGGTCATCAAAATCTGAGCTATTGCTCAATTCCGTGCCTCTATAGCTTCATGAAATGGTCTGTGTTAATAACTGTAGGTGCCCCCAATAGAGTGAATAGTAATCCTGCAAGTGCCAAGTGCTAAATGTTGCTGCGTCGCTTCTTTGGAAATCTGATCGACCATCCCATTCCTCTCCCTGTAGACAAGTGTAAATGTAATATGATTAAATGACTGTTTTAACCGTATTACCTCCTCCAGTATAGGTATGAGTACCATCACATGACAATGAGTAATCTCCTTTGCCCATTCAATAACTATCCTGGAGTCGCCAAATATCTGAAGAGATAGACATCCTTGTTCAAGTGCAAATAACAGCAGTAGCCTAAGAGACATAAGTTCAGCATAGTTGTTAGATCCCCTCCCCAAACCAGCCATGATATGAAAGAAATGAGACTCGGTTTTGAAAAGGACTCCACCCCCACCACACTCCGATCGATGGTCAAGAGAAGCACCATCAAAATATGCCCACGGCATGGTTTTATCGATCATTTCCTCACTCACAGGTCGAGTTCTAATCTCTTTGACAGGTGTCTTGTAGTGTTGGATAATAGCCACAGCTTGTGCCACTACAGTCTCCTTCAAAATCCTGCAATCTTGAAATATGATCTTATTTCTGGTAATCCATATGCCCCATGCGAAATTACAAGGGGAAGCCCGGATGGTGTATCAACATTTTGTTTGGCTTCTTGCTTTCGTAGGATAGCCTCATTGACAATGCATCTATCTCCAGTATGTTACATCTTTGAGACCAAGCTTCTCCCATCATGGTGTCATCCATTATCTTGTATGCTTCAACTCATACTGAGTAATATAATATTTTTCATAACATGAATCTCTGCCATAATTGTCTACACGTCCTAGCCTCCTCATGGAAAATATTAGTGGCTATCAATAACGTGCCAGGTAGAACAAACATGTAGTTAACATGAATCAATACTGTAATGGGGAAGAATTTAATCCAGATCGAGTTATATATGTAGAGTGTGCTTTCACCAAGATAAGGTTCCACAGAAGTTAAGGTTTTGTAAATAGGTGTGAACAGTTCTTTTAGTTGCCCTGTATCTAGCCCTCTTATTGGTATGAGGTATCTCTTATCTGTTCCTGGGCTTCACTTAATTTTTGTGAGCATGATAACTTAATCCAAACAAAGAAAAATATATAAAAGGAGATTGCTCTACACTTGAAATGGTATACCCTCAAACACATCATAAAAATTTAGTCAAGCATATCAAGAATCAGAGTGTAAGGGAAGATGCAAATGTTCAACAGTCATCTCAACTGGCAAGAAGCAAGGATTCAAAGATTGACCACCACAACATGGAATCAAAGATGGCTCATCTCTATCTTTTCAGAGACCTTTTCGTTGACCACCACAACAGGGCACATAGCGTTCTGAGCACAGTAATCACTCACGCTTCCTCTGATTGCTCTGCAAATAGTAAGTTCACAATTATACTTATGAATGTCCAAATTCATTCCTCGAATGGATACAACAGATAGCACAGCAATTAAAACTTAAAACTACCATAAATGATTACCTGATAAAACTTAAACTCAGCTCCTCTTTTTGATAAATCATCTTATAGTTTGGAATTTTCTCATGGATTTGAATTCGCATTTAGCATTCACTATGCTATTCCATTTCAGTTTTGAAATATTTGGAATGCTATAAGAAATTTATTCACTGGGATTGCTAGTCATTCTATGGTCAGGAAAGTTACTAAGAATTCAATCACTAAACCTGTGGTGTAGCAGCATTTTGTTTGGCTTCTTGCTTTCGTAGGATAGCCTCATTAACATTGCATCTATCTCCAGTATGTTACATCTTTGAGACCAAGCTTCTCCCATCATGGTGTCATCCTAGATCGGAATATCATTTGATCAGGCCACGAACATAAAGATGCTAGATCGCCTTTTGCGTACTCGGGGAGCAGTTTCCTCAATGCTTCTAATGCTTCTTTGCTTAGAATCATAATTTAGTCGATTGTTCTTTTATTCTTTCCAGTAAATGCATATTAGAATAATTTCATTCCTAGCATTTAGTTCAGCTATTTTTCGTGTTACAAGATACCATAGGATATTTCGTACAATTCCAAAAAAGAAAACAATTTTTTTTTTAAAGTAGATTTACTCAGATTTTCAGTTTTGGAAAGAAATGATTGAAAAAATGAAAAAGAGCTTTGTTGTAGAAAGTTTTGATTTTATGGCACTTTTGTTTCCTTGTTGCAACCACGCCACACAAAAGCACTACCCTTTTTGAGTAATAACAGCCCTAAAAACTTTTTAATAAAATGAAATAGAAACATTTTTCTTTTTTAGGGTACACTACACCAACTAGTTTTGGTTAGGATCTTGAGTTTAAATCACCTTAAACCACTCAAGATCACACATTACGCAAAAATCGTAGTGAGACTATCACAGGTAAACCCATTTCACTCAAAACTTGCCTGGGATCTATGCAGTAGGTCATTGCGAGATCAGATTGTTGGGAATACTCCTCCTACTTTCTGTTCGAGCATACGCCAGGATTGGATTGCGTATTGGGGACTCTTTCGAGTTTCAGGCTTAGCTACCCTGCCCACGCTTTCTGATTCGACCGGTGACTGTTCCCCCAGGAGTTTTCGGTGTTGTGGTATCCTTAGTATCTGACTCTAGGTTCATAAACAGGTGATAGCAGAGGGTATATCTGTTGTACCTAAGACAGACGTGGGAGGAAATCCCTTGCAGGTCTTTGGGAGGGCGGTTGGGTGATTCCAGCGCTTGCACCCTTAGTCATTGTATTGTGGACCCCGGGTAACTATCTTTCTTCCTTCGTTGATCTGTTCTGGGCCATCATCATCCCAGACTCTTCTCCGGAAGTCATCTTTGTTTGCCTGGTTTGTATACTTAGGACTTTTTAGTTGGCGTGCTATTTGCCCCCTAGTTGTAGTGGCCACCAGGTTCTAGTCTGTTATTTTATATTTATAATCATGGAGAATCAATAGCTTCGTAGATCGAGGAGGTTTCAAAACCTTCCACCACTTAGAACCTTTACAGCCAGCTAGACGATAGCGGGTAAACCCCGGTATTTCTTCAGAAACTACTCCTGAAACAGAATTTCCTGAAGAAATTCTTGCAACAGAAAACCTTGAAATAGAGGTTCCTGAGGAACCACTACTAGGTACCACAGATCAGCGACACCCCGTATTCAGCGACAACAAAGTATTCACATGAAGGGGCATGAATGAGCTGTCATTTCCCACAGATGGTGTAAAATATTTCCTGTTAGAAAACACTCATATCCAATCCAACAAGGGGTGGAATCCCCCAGTTGACTCATACCATTTGGACTATCTAGAGGGATGTGTCAAGTAGAGCATCTTGTGTTTCGAACCCGTAATGGTGCCCACCATGAAGGGGCATGTATCTCAATGGTCAGTCGAGGGTAGGTCATGGGATTGACTCCTAGCCTATCCAGTTTTCAACATGGTATCAAAGCCAAGTAGGTCGAGGTGGCTAGAAAGCCTAAGCCAAAGTGTAGCTTAGTGGGAGAGGGGAGGGTTTAGAGCGGTGTTGGAGGTGGCAATCTGCACCCTTAGATCAAATTGTTAAAGCTGCTCATCATGAAGGGGTATGTAGCTCAATGATACAACAGTTTGTCGACAAGGGTAGTTCTTGAGTTTGATTCATAACTTGCCCAGTTTTCAAAGTGGAAACATACCCAAGTAGGCTTATATGGCTAGAAAGCCCAAGCCAAATTGTGCACTTAAGAGGGGTGTTGGAGCCTGGAGGTAGCAATCCACATCTTTAGAACAAACTGTTGAGGGTGTCCATGATGAAGGGTCATGTAGATCAAATGATAAGGCAGCGCATCATCCAAGAATACGTCATGGGTTTGAATCCTGGCCTGTCTACTTTTCAACATGGCATCTACAGTAGGTTGAGGTGGCTAGAAGTCCTGGGAAAGTGAGGCTTAAGGGGGTGAGGAACAACTCCGTCTTTCAGTTTCAATACTGGTACATTACGTATGCCAAGTTCAACAACGATGGCATCTATTCCTACACCTACTGTTGGACCTAGCAGTACAGCCAACTTTGCACCACCTCCTGCTTCTCAACCGTTATATCAGATACCTAGTACTTGGATTTCCACACCTGTTGTAGGACCAAGTTCTTCTGCAACCATGCTAGTCATGATCACCATGACTGCACCGTCCACATCAGCTTCTACTGGTTTCAATACCTTTGTAGGCCCTAATGTGAATCAATGTAGTATGCCTACAGGTAATGTCCCTTTTTCCTTATTCATAATATGTGCATCAAATTTATAGAATTTTATTAGGAAAAGCTGTTCACTAGATATCAATAGTACCCAAGTTGTTCACTGTATGTCTCTCTCCAATCCCAAATATAAATGTGACAGAGACAAGAGGAAACCCTTTGGAAGCATATATCCCAAATTAGATGGTTGAAAGGAGAAAAAAATTCCAAATTATTTCATCGATCAATGATCCAATATTAACATCATAATCATATTAGTTCTCTTCTTAGTAGCCAAGTCAATAAGCTAGTTAAACATGAGAATATATAGAGAGAGTTAGTCTCCTTCTAACAATCTTTACTCAAGGAGCCACCAAGGAACATAATGGAATCCATTCACAAAATTACTCAACGGATCCCCACCACCACAACCTTGGGAAATTTTTTATTGTGGTGTGTTGTTTGTTCCCTGTTGTTCTAGTGGCCCCTAGGTTAATCACTTAGTATATTTTTGGTGCAATTGTGGAGGACCAACCTCCTCGTAGGGAATTGCAGTTGTACTAATTTTATATCATTTTTCTCATGCAGGCCTCCTTCTGGTTTCTATATTGATTTGGAATATCAATTGTGGAACATTAAGTAAGAAACAAGATGTCAAACATTGATCATGGAGAGAAAAATAAAACATTAAGACAAAAGGATGTAATGTCATATTTTCAAAAACATCAATCCAATCATCCACATCATATTCATGGTTCAAGCTCTCTTGAGCAAGGTATCGGTGAGAGAGATGTCAACACTTTGGAGGATGCCTCTGCAAAACATACAATGGATGGTAGAATACATTCCTCTAGTGATCAAAGTGAGGCAAATGCATTTTCATCAGAAATTGGTAGCTCAAATGTTGAAGATTTTTCCTTGCAAGGTGACATAGACCATTCACTGAAGAGGAAAAAAGGCCGATGGGACTTCGGGAGACAATTCCAATCTGATTGGGTATCAAGATTCCCATTTATTGAACTGATACCTCCAACAAATAAGAATGAGACCTCACGAGAAGTTAAATGCATTTCATGTAGTTGGAAACTTGGCAAGGTAGTGAAATTGCAAATGAAGCTGGACATAATAGAGAAGCATGTTGGGAAGGTGTATGATAAGAAAACTGGAAATGATGAGAAGAAATCTACTGCTAGATGGAAATCTGATAGCCGACATCTCCAATGTGAAGAGGAATACAATAAATACTTAATAAATAAGAGAAAACTAGATGAAAGTGGAGGAACCATCACTTCTCAATTCGGAAAGATGATGGAAAAAAATTTGTTATCGAAGTCGATACAATTAAGCACTGTATTTCACATCCTATCCAATGGTCGTCCTATGACAGATTATCCAAAAATGATGAAATATCTATCTTTTATTCAAGTGCCAAATTTTCCATCTTCTCATTGGTCTTTAACGAGTGGTTGGGAATGGGGAAAATATCTAGCTCAAGTAGAAAAGGATGATATGAAAGAGAAAATTGTGAATGCAACATTTTTGTCACTGTCCTTGGATGAAGTTACAGCTGTTGATAATACTGCATGGATTTGCATGAGCATTTATACGGTCAATTACCATATCAGGAATTCCTATCTACTTGGAATTCATAAAATGAGCAAAAGTTCTACAACATAAAACATTTATGAACTTGTTATTAATACTTTGAAGGAAACTGGTGGTATGGATCATTCAATGATCGCAAAAAAGTTGGTATGCGTTGGAGCAGATGGGGCATCAGTAATGCAGGGACAAAGGAACGGCCTTTGTGCTAGACTACAACTCTCAACTTCACCGTATATGATTGGTATTCATTGTATGGCTCACAGAATGAATCTTGCATTTAAAATAGTGAGCAACTTTCCATTGGTTTCAAAAGTTGAATATCTTGTACGTGAGGTTCATGCATACTTTTGTCGGAGTCCCAAACGGTTTTCAGAGTTTAAAAAATTTGCCGACGGTGTTACAAATGGAAACAAACTATTAAAAGATGTTGATACAAGATGGATCTCACTGAAGGGACCAGCTCAAAGACTATTCGATGAATATGCATCCTTGGTAGGGGTGATGTATGAACATCGCCTAAGTGTATAAAAAGCTCAGACTCTTCTCTTTCTATTAACTGATATAGAGACATATTTAACATTGGCTGGAGTTCTTCCTCTGCTTCATGAAATGAATAGCCTCGTGAAGATGTCTCAGAGTCGCACGATGTATATTGCTGAATACACAAATGCTAGAAAACTAGCATGCCTTACATTAGATAATTTGTATATGATGGCAGATTCTTTTACAGGTCTAGCATTTACAAATTGGGATAAGATAATCAATATTGAAAATGATGAAAATTTATTGAAGTTTGATGAAAAAGGGTTTCTATGTATGGCAGTGCGTATATGGTTCCTTTTTATTATAATGACAAAATAGGAAGAACCACCAAAGAGTGCCCTGTGTCAAGAGAAGAATTTGACAATGTTGTGATTTCAGTGAGGCGCAGCTTGATAGAAATTGCAAAATCACTATCATCGGAGATAAGAGAACGATTTCCTCGAGATGAATTGTTGGAGGCCATGTCTGTGGTATACCCTCAATATTGGAACGATCTTCAATGTTCAAAAACTATAAAGGTTGACTTTATAGCTAAAATCAAGATTTTGCAGAGCCATTTTTGTCGAGAGACCGAGATACAAGGAGAACATATTCAAGGTATTTTAGATGGAAAAAAATTGAAAGATCAAGCCCAATGCTTTACTGATACAATGTGGGAGCAATTTTCTAAGTTGGATAATGCTCTAGAATATGGTGCAATTACAAAATTGTGGACTACACTCAGTGGTAGTGAATTTCTACTGCAAAATATGTCAGAGTATTTCAAATTAGTAGATTTATGTCAAACCATGATTTTGGGATCAGTGGAGGATGAGAGAATGTTTAGTGCATTAACATTTTTGAAGTCAAAGTTGAGGAATAAGCTTGATAAAAATGTGGATACATGCTTAAGATTATATGTAACAAAGTATGAGGTTGACAATTTTCCATATGAAAGAGCAGTAGCTCTCTGGCGATCAAATTGTGAAAGAAGGGGAGAAAACAATCTGGCAAATTTATCTAATGAATTTGATATGGAACATAATGTTGTTGAGGATCATAATGACGGCTCATTCGAAGAAGGTCATGTTCAGAGTGCCGAAAATGAGGACCAGTCCCAGAATGTGAATTGGGAAATGGATTTTACCTAAGATTGTATATGATCCAATAAACATGAGAGACTCTTGAGTCTTATTTTGGTATAGGTGTTCCATGGACCCTTGCGGGTGATCATTATATGTAAATTTGAGCTAGCATTTTAATTAAAAATAGATTCTACATTGTACTTTTTTGTTATAACATTGATGATATGACATACATTTCCTTGATGCAGTTTATTTTAAGATTGATGTTTTTATATTTATCTTTTACATTGTCTCTTTTTTTATGTGATAGGAAATGACACTGGAATTTGACAAAGCTAGGCCTAGGAGCTATCTCTTCACATAGATAGTGTCCTGACATTGAAGGATAAATAACTAATTTGACTACACTTTCGCTAAGCAAGAATGAGCTCATTCAAGTACATGAAACCATGTTGGTGTTTATCTCAAATATTTTTGTGCAAATTTTTATGATTTGTTTATTGCTTTTATTTGAAACATTTTGTCGATTTGTGGAGTTTGCATGTATTTTGGTTAATTATTGTGTTAGACCCTTGAATGCTTCTAGTTCTCATTTGATGCTTGATTTAGCCCTTTGTTGTAGCTTGAATCAATATTAGATTTAGTTGATTTCCATTGATTTAGGGTTCGAGAAAATAAGTTTTTATTACCTTTTATTTGCATGAATTAATTGTCTTCACTTTTTCGATTTGTTTATGCTGATTGTATATTTTCTTTGTAAATACTTATCGTTATTCAGAAAAATAAATGAGCTCTACATAGCTAAGCGAAGAGAAAAATGGTCTATGCACTAGGTTCCTATGCATTGATCATAGGAGACCTATTGGCACGAGACCAACATTCCTCTAGTCCAATTGGCTCAAAATTTTCCTAGCCTCCATGGGCATAATTGGCTAGTGAAGGCCAAAATGATGCATAATGTCTGATTCTATTAGTTTATCGGTTTGTCAAGGTCCAAGTCCCCACATGTCATGGAAACTCTAATCAATAGAAAAAAACAATTTGTAATAAAAGCTCTAACATGGGTTATAATAACATCTACACACCAATATCAACAAACAATACAACATCTACAATCAAAATCAACTACTAGACACATTTAGATATGGTATCAACAAATGGTATAACATTTAGATATGGTACTAGTGTTGAGGAATTTAGATGGAAAAAAGTTACATTGTCCAAAAGTATGACACAACAATAAGATAGCCCCCAATAGTCAACACTACAAGATGCCAACAAAATCACTATAATGTTATTCAAAGTATGTGCCAAGAAAAATACTTAAGGAACATGCCTAGCTTAAAACCTATGTACAAACTTGCCTTGAAGTATCAAAAACAGTCTAGGGTAGCCACACAATCTATTGAAGGATAGTCTGTGGGTGCAATTCCTTTGTTGATTTAAGCAATTCAAAAAAGTCATCTCCCAAGACTATTAAAAAAGAAAAAGAAGAAATCTCTAATAATTGCAGGGAGGACTACAAATAGATTCTAGAAACTCAAGTAGTAGAGGAAAAAATTGTAAGTAAGAAGAAGATGCAATGCTAACATCATCAGAGCTATGAATGACAATCTCCACCCGAAGAACCCCTCTGATAATGTTCCTCCCTGCCATGTCCATGTTGAGCACATCTTGAAAGCATTGCATTCAATGAGGTTGTATTTCACTTTGGCACTTGGCCAAACACTTTATGTGCATCCTCCAAACACCCACATTTAGAATACATGTCTCCAAGATCTACTCGGCTTTGCTTGGATATCAAGGCTTCATTAAGGCCACCACCATTTGGTATTGAGACCAAAACTTGAAATAGAGCAATTGAACTCAACATTTGAAGAAGCCTTGAACTCATAATTAACAAGCAGAGTGTCATTCAATGTGTTTTATAGATCAATGAAAGATTCGCCAAATTTTTACAATATTTTATAATTCAGTGAAATATTCGCCAAATTTTTACAATATTTTATAATTTAGTGAATTATTCGTCAACTTTTCACAATATTTTATAATTCAGTAAAATATTCGCCAAGATTTTACAATATCTTATAATTTAGTGAAAGATTCGCCAAGATTTTACAATATCATATAATAAAATGAAAGATTCGCCAAAAAATTATATATACATATTATATTATTGATAAAATCGCTTTCAAATTTTCCTATATATCGGGGAGATTCGCCAATTTTTTTACCATATAAATTTGGGGGGGGTTCTTAAAATCATCCCTGATCGTAGCACTTTCGCTATAAATCCATTTTGGAAAAAAATTTGGATCTGAATCTTTTACAGGTCGAATGTCAGATCCCCATGTACCTTGTTTCCAAAGAAAAACTTCTAATTCGTTGTACTTTGTGTTTTATAATCTGTACAATCTAGGGTTTCTGCCTCTTCCAGATCTGAGTCATAAACAAGTGACCTAGGAAAAAAGGTCATAACTTGTGCTAGGAAGCTCCAAATTAAATTTCGTAAAACGTGACAGGTAGTGCACAGACTGTACTTTCTCAGGTAATGTTTTCAGATGACTAAACTGAACCAGTGACACGTGGCATGCCGTACAAGTTCGCTCTCCTGTTTTATCACATAAACAGGTCACGTTGCGACACTTGAAATAACTCTCTCTCAGAGAATCCATTTGAGGTCAAACCTGTAGGGTTGGAAAGATGACAGGTCAGGATACCACAGGAAAAATTTTCAGACCTTGTGGATCGTAAAGTTTGGAGTTATACCAGAAATAATCAAGTGCATATTTATGTCAAAACAGAATTATTTTTGAGCACCTTCATTCATGGCTCCGGGAATTAGGGTTGCGGAGAAAGTTGGTATTTTTGTAATCGGAGACCACGGCTGAATGCTACTCATAAAAATAAAAATTTAGAGACCAAGATCAAATTTTTTTGTTGGGTAGAAGGTCGGGCTTGATCAAACCCTTGTTCGGAACTCTGATCAAAAAAGTGGAAAATTAGGGCTTCTGCAAAAGTTGGAATTTTTTAAGTCTGTGACCACGGTTGGAAGATCCTCAGAAAAATCAAAGTTTAAAGCTTTGGATCGAACCCTTTGGTTTGGAAAAAGGGTGGGATTTATCAAACCCTAGTTCGGGATCCTGTCTAGAAGATCCAGAAGCTTCAAAGGCAATTTGAGGGGTGAAACTTTGCAGTTTTCAAATTCTGAGTATACCAGCTTGATTAGCTCATCAAGGCGCATCTTTCTATCCTTTCAGAAGTTTGAACTTCAAAGTTTGAATTTTTAGGGTTTCTCTAACAAACCCTAATCCAACTCCAGATCCAGTTTCTGCAAATCAAGTGGATTGGGTTAATCCTAGAAGCGAATGGATTGGTCACCTGCATAAGTGAAGAAGTTCCTGTTTCAGAGGGAGATGAGGCTAAGGCCTTACATAAGAAGATTACAAGCAATCTCGAAAGGTATGACTTATCCAGATATGTTTCGAGATTTGTTCATGATTAAGTTTATGGTATGTTTGTCTTCATATTATTACGGTTAGTACAATCTTGATTAAATTTAGACTTGTCGTATCACCTTAATAAAATTATGAATGCATGATAGAAGATATTCATTGATTAGGGTGTTGACACTTATGATTGTACTAATGCATTATGGTGTTATGTGAGGTTTATGTTGTCCGCTAACATGAAAGGTACACCAAGAAAGACAAATCATGTTCTAGTTCAAGAACACATGATCATGGTGACATGAAGACAAAGATTCATCCATTGTCGTGGATCACATAGAAGATCTATTTACGAGGTATGTATAACTTGGTTCTATAATGGTTAACTTATGAGATATGCAGGTTACTAGCACAAGTCATTGAAGAGAACAAGAAGACATCATGTGGGTATGTTAGACATAACTAGCTAACATACTAATCCAGGTATTTTTTTCCTATATCAAGTTAGAATCCTACCTTGTGATAGGATCTCTTATATAAGTATACATGGCATGATTGATAATGATTATTCATAGGTTTGAATAAACATGGGTGTATGCATATTATGTTTCTTACCTTAATTGATGATATGACTAACCAGAAGAGTTATGAAAGTATAGGTTTGAGTAATCACGGTTTAGGCATATTATGTTTCTTACTTTAATTTATGATATGACTAACCATAAGAGTCCTTGAATACTAATGCTTATTATTTCTGTTTGAAATGATCATGACTATACATGCTTAAGATTATTGTGTTTTGATAGTATTGATAATATACTAATAAATGTATGATTATGTATGAGACCTCGAGGATATCACAATAATGATACTTGTAAGCATGCATAGTGATCAAGGATGGATATAAGTTCAAGGACAAGTAATCCAGGAAGCAAAGATCAAGAGGGAGCACACTCCAGTAGTTTCTGCAAGGATGCAGATATTCAGAGGGAGTCGACCACTTCTCACAATCCACATCAGAATGGAGTTGCAAAGATTCATAGGGAGTCCACCCAACAACCAAACAAAGATAAGTATTTGAATTGTCATTTCTTACATATTTGTTTGTTTAAATAATGTTGTTCAATAATGTATATGCTTATGTTCCTAGACTTAGGTTGTGTATTATGCATATTAGAATAATTGCATTAATGAACAGTATACTACTAATATGCATGTGATGGGTAAGTGGCCTATGGCACTGTACAACATTCCATTGCTACTTATCTAGAATGAAACCTCTTTGCTGACATGTTGGGAGTTGTGCACACTCTTAACAATGTTCTGGTAGAGATTGGAAGGCATCTAGAAAGTTACAGGATATAGATGAATGTTGTATTGAAGCATTGGCTAAAATAATTGCATGATTGTATGACATATTTCTTTATGTGTAAGAAATTGTTCTGAAAACTATGAGATGTTTCTAATCATGCAATTTAACTTGCTTTGTAGGAAAGATCGTATACAATCACCTACAAAAGAAGGACTACCACATTTGTTCTAGCAACGAAGTTCAAACTATCTATTGAATATATTGAAGAATCTAAAGTTCCCAGGATACGAGATACAGTATAAAGATGCCATGGTCGAGAAGTACCAATCGATCATGTTTGGGATGAGGTCCCAAGACCTGAAGGGAAGTTTTTTGTGATTTCCAAATGGATCTATAAGATCAAGCATGCTGCAGATGGTAGCATGGAGAAATACAAAGCAAGGTTGTAGCTTGTGGCTCCTCCCAGAAAGAGGAATTGACTATGAAGAGACTTTTGCACCTGTAGCCAGATACACTTCCATTAGATCAGTACTTGCTCTGGCTGCAGTGATGAAATGGAAGATACACCAGATGGATGTCAAGACTGCTTTCTTGAATGGTGTAGTCGAGGAGGAAGTGTATGTGGAGCAGTTACTTGGTTTTGAGACACATGACAGGAATTCATATGTGTGCAGACTGAAGAAAGCCTTGTATGGCTTGAAACAAGCTCCTAGGACTTGGTATGGTAGGATGGACAGTTTTCTATCCAGCTTGGGCTTTACCAAGAGTAAAGCGGATTCCAACCTTTACTACAAGGTTGAGGAAGGAAATCATGTGATACTACTCTTGTACATGGATGACCTGTTTGTTACAGGTAATGATAGTTTGGTTGCTGATACCAAGAGGAAGCTTGCTGTCGAGTTCGAGATTAAGGAATTGGGGATGATGCACTACTTTCTAGGCATGGAGGTGTGGCAGAGTGCAAATGGAATCTTCCTTGGACAAGGTAAATTTGTAGTAGAGATCCTGAAGAGGTTCGGGATGATGGACTGCAAGGCCATGGCCACACCTATGGCATGGAACCTGAAGCTTCTGTGTGATGCTTCATCTGATCCAGTTGATGTCACTATGTATCGTCAGATGATTGGGTCCTTGATGTACCTGACAAACACAAGGACAGATATATGCTTTACGGTGAACACATTGAGCCAGTTCCTGGCAGATCCCAGAGGTGTTAAACCTGTTTGTTGTAAAGAATATTCTGAGGTACCTGAAGGGTACGGTTGACTATGGGATCAAGTATGATGCGAATCAAAATTTTAACCTGCAGGGTTATGTTGATTCAGATTGGGTAGGCAGTGCTACAGATAGGAAGAGCACATCTGGGTGCTGCTTCAATATGGGATCAGGTGTGATCTCTTGGAAGCAGTATTGCGTAGCACTGAGTATAGCTGAAACAAAGTATGTTGCAGCTTGTTCAACTAGTTGTGAGGCAGTATGGCTTCGGAAGCTACTGTCTGAGTTATTTGATCTCCCGCTGGAGGCTACTGGTATCTTTTGTGACAACCACAGTTGTGTGAAGCTGTCTGAGAACCAGGTGTTCCATGACAGGTTGAAACACATTGAGATCAAATATCACTCTATCAGGGATATGGTGCAGAGAGGGGCAGTGAAGCTCCTGTATGTTGCGACGGATGAGCAGGTTGCAGATGTACTAACGAAACCACTAGCCAGATTAAAGTTTGAGTACTTCAGAGAGAGGCTTGGTGTTCTTCAGATTGATGACACTTCGAGGAAGAAGTGATGGACACATTTGCAGGAGCCATTCCGAGCATGGTGATAGGAGGATCCTTCCATGGCTGTGGATATAAGCGTTGGATGATGAGCATCAGGACAATGCTCCAGTTACTGCTCTGTATGTATGCATCATGTTGGATGCTGGATATGATCAGTTGGATCATTTATATGTATGTATGTATGCATCATGTTGGATGATGGATATGATCATTTGGATCATTTATATGTATGTACGCATCATGTTGGATGTTGGATATGATCAGCTGGTCATTTATATGTATATGTATATACGCATCATGTTGGATGTTGGATAAGATCAGTTGGATCATGTGTATGCATCTGTAGATGTATCAGGTGGATACATTGTATGATCAAGTAGATCATGTATGTTGATATGTATCAGGTATGATCAGGTGGATCATGTATTTGTATGTGTATGAGGTGGATACAATGTATGATCAAATAGATCATGTATGATGATATGTATCAAGCAAATATTGTGTATGCATTAGGTGGATGCATTGTATGATCAAGATGATCATGGATGAAGAGCTTCAGGATGTTGCTCCAGATGACATGCAGCAGGATGATGCAGTGTTGATGATCAGGATGATCATGTGTACATCAGGATGATGTATGGTGAGTATCAAGTTGATACTCTGTGGCCGTGGACAGGTTGTGCAGATGAGCATGTAAGTAGACCTGGGAGATTTGGACAGGATGAAAAAGGCCTCAGATGCTCTTTCGAGGCATTGCTCTGGGAGGACATGTAAGTAGACCTGGGAGATCTGGACAGGATGAAAAAGGCCTCAGATGTTCTTTCGAGGCATTGTCCTATGGCATGTAAGTAGACCTGGGAGATCTGGATAGGATGAAAAAGGCCTCAGATGCTCTTTTGAGGCATTGCCATGACCACAAGTAATCAGACCTAGAGATCTGGACAGGATGAAAAAGGCCTCAGATGCTCTTTAGGGTTCTTGCTTGGTAAGACACCCTTTTAAGGTTTTGTGGTAGGAGTCACATGTAATCAGACCTGGAGATCTGGACAGGATGAAAAAGGCCTCAGATGCTCTTTAGGGTTCTTGCTTTGCAAGACACCCTTTAAAGGTTTTGTGGCTATCACATGTAAAAGATCCTGGGAGATCCTATAGGTCGGAGTTGTGTACCCATAACAGTCTAGGATGCTCTTTCGAGGTTTTGTGACACACGTAATAAGTCCTGAGGATTCCACAGTATGGCCAGTGATGATGAAAAACTGTAGGTGGTGGGCCTACACCCAGTATGAAAAAGGACTGGCTCTGTAGAACTTCCTATGACGAGTAGATTCAGAGATTGATTGAGATAGCAGCAGCCGTGACAATGACGATGATTTGAGGATGATGATTCGCCGATGATGATCCAGAGAAGAAGACTTGTGCTAGAATATCTGTGTCAAGAAATACCTTCCTAGTTAAGAGGAAGTGTTGATGTATATGTAACTTCAGAATGTATTTTACCCATGTGTATTGTATTCCTATAGAGATGTTATTATTCCTCTATACGGAAGTGTTTGTATTCCTATAGAGATGTTATTATTCCTCTATACGAAAGTGTCGTCATTTATATTGTAAGTGTCGTAACATATACTTGATGGGTTATTAGACCACCTTGATGGGTTCGGCCCTGTAAGAGTCATGTGGGTAAATGGGTTATTAGACCACCAAGTGTGGGGTCGTCCCGGATTAATTTAACCATGGGTATGAAGCTAAGCTAGACAAGTCAGTCCCATTAGTTTATTGGGCAGGATAGGACAAGTATAAATAGAGATCGGTAGATCTCTATTTGATCATCTCATTACTCACTCTTCCATCACTCGAAAAGTGGCGCACGTGTGAGGAGGAGGATCAGCTACTAGGAGAAGACTATCTCTTGTACTTTGGTTGTGTCATTGCTCTTTCTATCTCTGAGGAAGTTGCGGGGTTTTTCACCTTCTTGGTTTTCCTTGGTGAAACTCTGTGTCTCTTGTGTGCTTGCATTATTGTGTCCATGATTGTTATGCTATTTATATGCTATAGATATGCTGTACATGTTATTCTCTCAATTAAGATCTTAGATCATATTGAAAATTCTGAAAAACTAACAGGCAGTACAGTGGATTCTCAGGTATTTGAGAGGTACCACCACTCAGGCATTATGTTTTGGAGGTTCAGACACTGCTCTACAGGGATATGTTGATGCAGATATGGCAGGTGATAAGGATAGCAAGAGGAGCACCACAGAGTATGTGTTTACTGTAGGTGGAATAGCAGTAAGTTGGATTTCGAAACTGCAGAAGGTTGTTGCACTTTCAACAACGGAAGCAGAGTATATTGTTGTTTCAAAGGCTAGCAAAGAGATGATTTGGTTGCAAAGGTTTATGGAGGAATTGGGCAAGAAGCAGAAGGATAGCAGGTTGTATAGTGACAGTCATAGTGCCATTCATCTTGCAAAGAACTCAACATTCCATTCCAGAACTAAACATATACAGCTCAAGTACCATTTCATACGCTCTGTTCTGGAAGATGAACTGTTGAAGCTGGAAAAGATACACACTAGCCAGAATCCTGCAGACATGTTCACAAAGGTAGTGACCAGAGAGAAACTGAGTTTCTGTTGAGTTTTAGTTGGCCTTCTAGCATGAACGTGAAGATGAGAAAGTTTCCAAGTCCAAGTCCAGCAAGTGCAGCAGTGGTGGAGTTGTTGTGATCAGTCTCCAAGTGGGAGATTGTTGGTTGTGGAGCCTGATCTCCAGATTCAGAGATCTTATTATTCATCCGTGTCAGTTCCCCATGTTTGGTTATGATCCTGGCACGATCCCCAGGGGGTCCAGGGGAGTGCAGTGCACTCCCCCGGCTGGGGGGCGCAGGGGCCAGTGGGCCCCCGTCGGGGGTTCGGGGGCAATGCCCCCGAGAAAGGGGTTTTGGGGGCAACGCCCCCAAGTTACGAGGGTTCAGGGGTTTTCCCATTGTATTTCCCTTATAAAAGAAAGTCATTGTAACACGGCTAAGCTTGATGGATTAGTTTTTATGCATTGTAAATATCTTTGAGATCAAAACAGAGACTGTTAGATAGAGAAGAGGAAGTGCAGCGGATGTGCTGCAGGTTGTATCCCTTCACTTTGCTGGTCGATATAATAATAAGGACTGGCAACTTCAGTGTGGACGTATCCCAAGTTGGGTGAACCATGATATATCTGTGTGTGTCTTTTAATTTGTATATGTGATTATATTTGAATTTTTTTTTATTGTTATTGCTTTGCGATCCTGTTTTTCTAACAATGTGGTCCATCGAGCTAGCACTCAGGTGTTAAGCTCCTAAAAACCTTTAGAATGAGTTCTAATGTACGGTTGAAGTGGTTGGTCCACATCACAATCTATCACCCATATGGAAGCTCCATATCACTGAGTCCACATGGAACCTCATCGTCACACCGTCTACGTGGCACTTATGGGGTCCATATAAAATCTTCAAAAATAATAAAAAAAAATCAAATTTTCAATGGGTGGATCTATGAAAATTGCACTTGGAAATTTCTTCATAACAAGTGGAGAACATGAATTACAGTTAGACCCTTCCATTACTGGAAAATCATTATGTCAACTAACAAAACTGTGCACTCTTGGATTTTATGCTTACTGGTAAATTTTTGTCAGTTGACAGAACTATAATTTTTGACATTGATGCAAAATTTTGTGTAAAGTGTGAAAACTAGAATCTTCCATTCCTGATTTTATTTATCACCAATTCCCTTGCTAGTTCTGAAAACCAAATCTAAGCACCTCAAGACAATAATTTCTTTATGGAATTTGTCAAACAGTTTTCCTATAAACTATAGCCTCACCCAAATTTTGCTAAAACTCACTAATTTTTCCACAATAGCTCTCTGAATTTGGCCCAACCATTAAACACCCATTCAATGATTTTATTCCATCATTGAATTGAATAATGGATGAATTTAAAACTATTTTCACCAATTCTTTCGTTGATGCATTTTATCAAACACTTCCTGTGCAACATGTAATTCTACCTATAGAATTCAAAACATCCCATGCAGTCTCAGTGTTGCAACCTTGGGCTCTAATACTAATTTGTCACATACCTAGTGACCTCACAGCGCCTTTGGACCACGAGATACTCAAACTACTAACTTGAATTCTCTTATATACACAATTTTGTTTTTCTATTGATTTGATTAAAATTTACAACGGAATTATATATATATATATATATGGGAATGTTATAGATATTTTTTACATAAATGTATTCACTCAATACCATTAACTCTATGTATTTAAATCATAAGATAACAATAATTAAATAATATACATAACATAAATAATACCAGTCATTTATTCAAATATGGAGACTTATTTGAAAATATAACCAACTCATTGTAGACCAAGGACATTCCTCTCAGTCGTAGGCCCCGTCAAGCCATATCTTTCTTTGATAGGCCACCCCCAAGCTAGAGCTAGTAAACTAGAAGAGAGTATTGATTTTTCCACTACATCTATCCCAATCCTCTAGCACTCATTCCCCATCAGCCTACACAACCCAAGGAATGGGGCTCCCTTCCCCCAGTTAAGAATTCCTTGGGCTTGTTACCCCAATTCCCTTATAGGACTCCAACACATGCCAACTAGGTATTCTTCGTGCCGAGACTCTAGGGAACTCTATTGTTCTCAGGTACAGCTCCAAACTATAGTACAAATGATGGTGGTATAGGTGATGATAGCTCAAAGATGAACACAACTGATGGATGAATCTTGGGAGAATGATCCTGGATCACTAGTTCCTAATAATTTATATGCTTGTTAAATGGTATGCATGGATAATGAGAACTAGACAAATGGCATACATGGGATTCGACACTTTTTCCCCTCTAATCCCAAGCTTAGGATAATTAACCCAAGATTATGGCAAATGCACTTTTATAAAGAGGGATTAATAAAACATAGGATAAAAGGAAAAATGAAAATAGTGACATAAATGCTAAGTCACTAGGGCCATCTCTCCCTTAAACAACCTTCTTAGTCTCACTCTTGTGGAATCATAGCCCTATTGATGCCTTGGATTAACATGTAATGGAATGGTGTTCAAGGCAAACAACAGGGGATAAAAACCCAGCCAAAGGCTTCAGATAATCCTACACAAGTTTTACCCTATCCTCGAGTTGTTTGGTGTGGTTGACACCCATGGATACAAAGGCCTCCGCTGGCACTTATGTCTGTTTGATCCTAAAAAGGATCTGTCTTCCTATGGAGAAAGACAAGATTTTTCCTAATCCTAAAAGATAGTCTAACTTTGAAAAGAAATCTAATCTAATTCATGCCTATTCTAACATGAATGATTTGTTTGTGTACAAGATAACTTGATCAGAAAATTACTAAGTCCTCTCACCAATTTGACAGACATGCAAAACAGGACCTTGACTTAATAACTTAAGATATAATTAATTGAAAACATTCAACCAACAATAACTTAAGAATGAAGTGTGTAAAAGCTTATCCTGAATCTTGGAATGTTAATTGACAAATTAACATTAATTTAATGCTTACTGTGAATCATTTGCAGAAATAGATAAAATGTATTGGAAAAATACATTCATTCAAAACATCAATTGCAGAGATCATAAGTCAAGAGAACTCTGAACTATAAACCAATGCAAATTACTGATTGCAAACAATAAACAGTATTAGTGAATGTATAAAAGCAAAATCGCAATCCATCAAAGAATTTGACAAATTATAACAGAAGAGATAGCTGAAGAAAACTAATTGTATATTAAGGCCTACAAAACATTACATAATCTGCAACAACATATCATCTCCAGTCTCTTTTGGCGATTTTGTCCCCTAACAATCCATCCCTTGCTATGAGATCTAAAATATCTTAAATAATATTTACAGAGTGATAATTCAGGATCAAATCTCCCACAGAGCCGGGATCATCAAAACTACATTATCCTAAAATGGCCAAGACAAGATTACCTTTTGGCCTACAATATCTAACTATCCTTATACGTAGGAACAATAACCAATTCGGACCCCAAACTGGGCATCATACAATTCAAAAGATTGCACCACATATCTTCGAGAACACCATGTCATCAATCGAGGAGAATCAAGATAGATCACGAGCTATTGAAGATAGCTGACGACGAGGATATGAAGTCTTCCCTCGATTCACGAGGACCAGATATGTCTTCAAAGACCAAGAAATCAGCTAGCGGATCCTCCTTGGAAGGAATTGCGGGGCACACAGGTGGCAAATTGATAATCAAGTCCCGAACAATTGTGTTATCTTGATCAATGTACTCTTTATCACCCCTCTTCTGCTTGTTGAAAATAAGTTTTTCATATATGAATTGAACCCTGTCATCTTCCTCCTCATTGTCCTTGCTACCATCAGCGTCAAATGGTGCAGGGACAGGTTCAAAGTATTCCACTGGCTGAGGCTCTTTTTTGAAAGAATGCTCAACAAGAATATGAGAAACTCCCTGCATTTTACTCACAGCATTCAATTGTTAACAGAGATATCAAATTATCGATCAAGGCTCTGCAAAAATTGACTGTTTGTTTCCGTGAAGAACATTTTCCAACATAGGCTGAAAGGAAAAGAAGCTGGCATGCTACCTGAAAACTTGAGATTGTGTTAGTCTCAGAGAAACACTGATCAACAACTTTCGCCAAACATGCAGACTTATTAAAAAGAAAAGAATCAAAAGAAAAAGGAAATCAATTAAAATCAAAGGAAAAGAAACAAACCACACTTTATGTATAGGTGGACCAACATGCTCTCCTCAAACAAAGTACTTCTTGAGCAGTTGGACATTCACTAGATAGGTTTCTAAAAAACCTTCTAGTGTTTGTAACCGGACAGTACTAGGACCAATCTTTTCTGTAACAATGAAAGGTCCTAGCCAAAAGCGTTGGAACTTAGTATAATCATTCTTGTCCTTATGTTGCTTGTCCCATTTTAGAACTAATTTCCCCACAGAGAACTCCCTGTCAAATGAAGACTTCTCATCGAACCACCTCTTCACAAGCTGTTGGTGTTGATACAACTTGTTTTTAGACTTTTCCCTTTCCTCTTCTAGTTTGAGTAATGTATCAATTCTGTGTTGGAGCGGGGAAGAGTCACTTTCCTGCACAGACTGTGCTAGCTACAGGGAAGGGATCATGAGGTTGGCTGGTAAGACAACCTCCTTACCATAAACTAGGTAGTAAGGGGAGTTTCCAACGGCCGCTTCAGGAGTGACACGGTCTGCCCAAAGAACATTGTGTAACTGAATGTGCCAATTCGTGTGGTGAGTAGCTACTGTCTTCTTTAAGATGTTATTTAAATTCTTATTAGAAGACTCTGCTAATCCATTTCCCTATGGATAATAATTGGTAGAAAATTTTAATTTTATCCATTTTTCAAGGGCATATTGAGTCAATTCAAAAGAGGAGAAGTATGAATCATTGTCAAACACGAGGAATTCCGGAGCACCAAACCTTGTAACTATCTGACTTTCAAGAAATGAAATTACTTGGCTCGTGTTTGCTTGTCTAAGAGGGACTGTTTCTACCCATCTGGTGAAGTAGTCCGTAGCCGTCAAAATATATTTATGTTGTAGAGAAGAGAGAAGACTAATAGGTCCAACAAAATGTAGACCCCACTGCTGGAACGGGAATTGAACTGTGACTAGCAGCAGAGGAAATGCAAGCTTCTTCGTTTTGCCAGCACACTTCTGACATGGTTCACATCTTCTGGCGTAAGCATAAGCATCTCTAAACAAGGTATTCCAGTAGTAACCCTCTCTTAATATCTTGTTGGAAGTGGTTTCTCCAGAAAAATGTCCTCCTGCAAGTCCTGCATGAAATTCCAAAAGAATATTCTCAGTTTGAGCTTTCTCTAGACATCTAAGGAAGACACCATCATAAGTTTTTCTAAATAAAACACCATCTATGAATTGGTATGGTGGTGCTTTTAATCTTAAGGCTCTGTGTTTTCTGAAGTCAAGGGATTCAGGAACGTACCCATGAGTTAAGAAAAATTTAATGTCATCATACCAGTCGGATTCCTGAGTAGTGATAACGTTGACAGAACCTGCTGAGATGCCTTCTTCTTGCTCCCACTCGACTTGTTGTTTTACAGGATCATTCGACTGAGCTGTAAGCAAACACAAACCTTGGCCTTTCACTATTTTTGCTGGTCTTATTTCTAAATCGTATTCTTGCAAGGCTTTTCATCCAGTGGGCTCTTTTCTCCCTCAATTCCTTTTGTATCAAAACATTTATATCGCTGCATAGGGCACAATTACTTTAGTTCTAGACTTCAATAAGTACTGTCTAAAATACTTAACTAATTTATAAACCACATAAGCTCGTTTGTCTATTTGGGATTAATTTAACTCTGCAACCTTGAACGTTGAACTCATAAAAGAAATAGGAATCTCGAGGTCGTCTGGGTGCTTCTGTGTAAGAACGGCACCATAAGAAAAGTCAGTAGCAAAAGTATATAAAATAAAATCCTTACCAAAGTCAGAAGACATAATGGTAGGAGCTTCTGCAGTAGCCTTCCTAACCTCAGTAAAAGCATTTCGTTGTTCATCAAACCATTTATACTGTGCATCCTTCTTGATCATTAATTGTAAAGGTTTAACAATTTGCGCAAAATTAGGGACAAATCTGCGAACAAAATTTATCTTACCAAGGAAAGATTGCAGGGTTTTGCGCATACCTGGAAATCCGATCCTTACGATGGCCTCTGTGCATTTCAGATCGATAATCATACCTTCTTTCGAAACAATAAATCCCAGCAGCTTGCCTTTAGTTATGGCGAAGATGGATTTCTTAGGATTGAGTGAAATTCCGTATCTTCGGCAACGTTCGAAAACCTGTTTCAGGGCAAACAAATGCTCATGTAGTTTTTTTGAAAAGATAGTAATGTCATCTAAGTATACAACAACAGAATCATGCATAAGTCCCCTGAAGGCTATGTCCATTGCTCGTTGGAACATAGCACCTGCATTTATTAACCTAAATGGCATTTGCCTGTAGGAAAAAGTTCCCCAAGGGGTCCTAAAAGTTATTTTTAACTGATCATCAGTAGCAACCAAAACTTGGTTATACCCTTAAAAACCATCGAGGAGAGAAAACATTTCTGAACCTGCAACTCTCTGTAAGATCTGTTCCATAGGGGGAACAGGGTAATTATCTTTCTCGGAGGCTTTATTAAGATTTCTAAAGTCAACGCAGAGCCTAATGTCACCATTTTTCTTGTGAACTAGTACTAAATTAGCGATCTACTGCATATGCCTGACCGAAAAAATAATTCTTGCTGCAAGGAGCTTTTCCAACTCCTTCTTGACAGAAGGTTCCAAGCTAGGGTGCATCTTCCTGAGCTTCTACTGGTAGGGTTTAGTGTCTGGCTTCATCGGTATATTATGATGCATAATATTAGTGTCGAAGGTTTTCAGCTTGTCGTATGTCCATCAAAGACATCCTTAAATTCTCTGCATAACTTGATAAAATCTCTTTTTTCATCAGGCGAACAATCAACCCCTAGGTTAACCATGCGAGGGTTATGCTCACTTACCAAATTCATTTGTTCATAATTGAGAGAAGAGCTCTGAGTCTTACAATTTACCTTCTGCTTGAACTTATCTTGGAGGTCATAGAAATTTTCCAGGTTGATAATTGATTTAGGAATCAAACTAGCAGTGTAAGTGGGATCAACTAAATATTTTTCATGCTCACGTTCATCAATAGAAACATCTTGAAACGTGTCATGAGCTGTAAGAAAATCTAGGATCTATTGATCGTCATTAAACACTTTCCAACTGGTTATATTATCCGGGATCGAAGGCCTGTACATTAATTCAATAGAAAAGGTATCTGGTCACAAACCTTTTGGAGGTATCATCCTGGACGCAGTATTAGCTAGCAGGTCAGCATCGAAATTCTGAGATCTTGGGACAGACTTAATGTTAAAAGCAGTGAAATAATTAGTTAAGTCCCTTTACTAAATTTCGATAATTAATCAAATGAGGAGATATGCAATGAACTTGTTTCTTACATGCTTGACTATTATTTCTGAGTCTCCATAACACCCAATTACCTGGGCATTCATGTCGATTGCTTTCCTGAGTTCCTGGACCAAGGCCTCATACTCAGCAATATTATTGGTACATTCGAATTCCATCGTGCAGGCAATCATGGTTTTGGTACCTTTGGGATCAATGAGGACACAACCTGCACCAGCTCCATCTTTAGATCTAGAACCATCGAAAAACAAAGTCCATGCATTCAAATCTAGCTTCAAATTGGTATTCACACTATATACATTATGTACAATATCACCTGAGAATGGAACAAATGTAAAATTGACGACCTGAGACTGTTTCTGTGCACTTTCTGCAAGTGACAAATCTGCAGGTAAGTCTCCAAAAAACGTATCAAAAGTGAAATGTTCCACATGTGAGCTGAAGTATGCAGCTGGCTCACTGGGGTCATTCAAATCTGTGACAATCTACTTCATATAAGGCTCCCTACTAATCTTTATCCTGTTTGGCCTTCCATTGTAAGGAAGCCACAACTGAGACCAGTCGGTTGCAAAGTAGCCCTTAAGTTTTTTCGACCAATCTCTGCATAGCCACATCCCATACATTTCTAGGATGTCAGCCACAACAATGTCCACTGTTTGATGGATCTTGGGGTCAGCAGATAAAGTTAACATAACATTCCTTAGTTCCCCTACTACTTTCACTTTGGATCTATCCAGCTGAACAATTTGAGTAGGACATGGTTCCCAAGCAACATTTAATTTCTTACAAACTGATAAGGGAATTACATTGGATGAAGCCCCTGAATCCACCATACAGTTATGAACGTTCCTGTTAAAGATCTCAAAGGTTAACAAAAAGGGAGGAGTCCTTTTCCCAATAGGCTTTGAACTGCTGGTTTTAGTGTATGTCTCCAAATTATTGTTTTGAGTCTCCCTAGGTTTGTTGACAATTATACTCTTGGGCAAACTGTCCCTCATAGCAGGGATCTTCAAAAGTTCAAACACAAAGATATTAGCTTTCATCTTCTTTAAGTCATCAATCAAATTGTATTCTATCTCAGGAATAAGTGCATCCTTTTGTGTAGTGGTTTTTGTTGGGATATTCCTATACTCCATCCTAGTCCTACCAGCATTATCCATTTTTGCATTTTCAGTCATGCATGCATTTTGCATGTAGTCATGATTTTGCATGCATCCCAGTCATCAGTCCCAGCACCTAGCCCTCAGTTAGCTAGCCCCGGGAGCTTCTCACTAATCAGTTTTATCCCTCCTAGTGCTTAGTGTGCCCTGCATGCAATTGCATGCATCCTAGGCGCCCTCTCTCACCTACCATTCAGTTGTACTTTAGTTAGTTGAGTTATCTTTAGTTCTTTCCTTGATTTAAGGCTATACTGACTCTCAACTGACTGTATCACTCCGATGGACCTCCAATGAAACTAGACTGCCCATTCTGACTCCAGTTAGATCCTTATGCGCCCTCCACTGATCCTCCTTCATTCAGTTAGTGCCTCCTTGTGCCAATTACACCTACCACACTCAATTAGACTCAGTTTGACATCTAGTTGGGAGTTACTTGTGCATGGATGACTCCACTGATGATGATGAGGACTCCTAGTTGTGCTTTGATGACTCTCTATTGATCTGATGATCACTCCATGAAGGCTAATTTGAATTGCCACCTTGGCATTTGAATCCTCTAACCATTGCATTATTTATTTATCCATATTGTGATTAATGAATTAGTGTGTGATGTTATTCTGCTTCTATCCGAGTTCTACTGTATCATAATTATGTTGCTCCTTTACACTGCATGACCACTCTTCTTCTATTTTCCTGCTTAATCTTAATCTTTCTTGTGAGGTATACTTCAACTCTGATACCATGTGAAAATCCTCACAGCAGATCTCATTGCCATTCGCTTGGGATAATTTCTCATGTATTTCATGGTTTAGATCTCACCTCTAATGGTTCAAAGGAGATTCTCACCTCTAATGGTTCAAAGGAGATCTTAAGAAACCATCTTTCAAGTCTTGGATCTGATTTGGATTCCAAGCAATCACTGACATTTGATGGTTCTTTTGGGCATAATCTCACCCATGATGGTTCGCAGGAGAAAACGAAATACTATCTACACATTCATGGTTTTGATCCTACCTCAACTGATTCAAATCACAGGTTCCAGGATCATCCTCATACTTTTGGATTTGTTCTCATCACATTCGATCTGAAGAGCAAGTACAAGCACATACTTTTTGAGCATGATCCACTTCTTCCCAAGAAGAAGATACCTCCAAACATATGATCTAGCATCACACCTGCTTGAGTTTGGAGCATTTATGTTTTGTGTGTTCCTTACAGTCTATTTTAAGGGGGGGTATTTGTCCCATGAGGGTTTCCCCATTTCCTCGGTTTATTGACTGTTATTATTATTCATTGTATTGGGTGACATTTGGTCTCAGTTACCAGGGCCCAAGATGGATTAAGGGGGGGTGTTGGGATATTCTTATACTCCATCCTAGTCCTACCAACATTATCCATTTTTGCATTTTCAGCCATGCATGCAGTCATGATTTTGCATGCATCCCAGTCATCAGTCCCAGCACCTAGCCCTTAGTTAGCTAGCCCCGAGAGCTTCTCACTGATCATTTTTAGCCCTCCTGGTGCTTAGTGCGCTTTGCATGCAATTGCATGCATCCTAGGCGCCTCTCTCAGCTACCATTCAGTTGTACTTTAGTTAGTTGAATTATCTTTAGTTCTTTCCTTGATTTAAGGCTAGAATGACTCTCAACTGACTGTATCACTCCGATGGACCTCCAGTGAGACTAGACTGCCCATTCTGACTCCAGTTAGCTCCTGATGTGCCCTCCACTGAGCCTCCTTCATTCAGTTAGTGCCTCCATGTGCCAGTTACACCTACCACACTCAATTAGACTCAGTTTGACATCTGGTTGGGAGTTACTTGTGCATTGATGACTCCACTGATGATGATGAGGACTCCTAGTTGTGCTTTGATGACTCTCTATTGATTTGATGATCACTCCATGAAGGCTAATTTGAATTGCCACCTTGGCATTCGAATCCTCTCACCATTGTATTATTTATTTGTCCATATTGTGATTAATGAATTAGTGTGTGATGTTATTCTGCTTCTATCTGAGTTCTACTGTATCATAATTTTGTTGCTCCTTTACACTGCATGACCACTCTTCTTCTATTTTCCTGCTTAATCTTAATCTTTCTTGTGAGGTATACTTCAGCTCTTAGATCTGCTGTGAGGATTTTCACAGTTTTGACTCTGTTTGTTGTGGGTGTAGAAGTAGAAGCTTCTTGAGCCATTTGTCCTTTATTCCTCGTGTTGTAAGGATGTTGGACATTAAACACTATTTCAAGCTCTTCTTCTTCCCCAACCATGGGAAGTTCTGCAAAGAAGCTAATGGTATTAACCTGTTATCTTCTTCCTCATCCTGAGGCTCAGTCTCTTGATTCTCCTGCAGTTCTTGTTCTGGGTGATGAGGAGAATGGTGAGGTTATGAAACTAAGGCTTTGAAAATAGAAAAAATTTCCTTAGAGTTCAACCCTTCCTCAGGATTGGGTTGGACCTGGTTTTGTCGAGGTTGATAGGGCCTTCTAAACGGTTGTCTGTTGAACCCTTTGTTTGTGTTCTGGTTTTCAGTATTAGTTCTCTTGAGGTCAACCATTTCGTTAGAAATCCTCTGGAGAATTTTCTTCATGTCACCCATTTCAAAGGGATCTTTGTCTTGTGCAATAGGTTTTGTAGGAACATCAGTTTTCTTTCGTGACGTGGAAGGTTGATCAGGTGAAGTATCCAGGTTGTCCTTTAAACCGAAAATATCTTTCTCGACCTGAATGGCCTCACCAAAGGCCTCTGGCAAGGTTTCCTTATGTGCCCGTTTAACCCACATAGCTATGGGGACCGGAAAACCCTTCACATAGTATGCAACCAAGAGTTCTTCCGCGGGAAGAAGAGTACTAGGGATTCTATTTTTTAAATATGAAAATCTCTGATTAAAATCTTTTACCCTTTCTTTACCCCGGATTTTCATAGAAGACAAATCAATTACCAAGTCTTTGGGTGTCTTATCGTCCCCAAACTTTTGCATGAATGCCTTCTCAAAGTCATCCCATGAAGTGATAGATCTAGCTTCTAAGGCAAAGTACCAAATGGATGCTTTCCCTTGGAAGGTATATGGAAATAACCTACAAACTACATCCTCATGGATAACATTTCTAAGACTGATGGCTTGCAAGAATGTTTTTATGTGATCAAGTGCAGGTGACTTTTCATCAGGATCGAACTTAGGAAACCATTTTTCAGGATTTTTAGGGATTCTATGTTGATCCCCTGGGATAAAAACGACATCCTGGTCTAACCAAGGTCTATTTTGGCCTTCAGCCATTGGTATGTCTTCTGAAGATGAGCTCGAGGATGAATCACCATCTGAGGATTCTTCATATGAAGAAGATGAAGACGAAGGTGGTGGCGGGGGTGGTCCACCTGTTGCCACTTGTGGTTGATCTTCTTGCGTTTCCCCAAACAGTGTGTCAAGGTTAAAATCTGGGAGCATATTTTGGCGGGGAGAATTACGTTGTTCAGGATTTTGGCCACCTGAATTCTAATTATCAGAATTATTGACTTGCGGCTCAGTATTGTGGTGATCTTGAATTGCTGCTAGTCCTAGATTGCGTTGTTCAGCAATTCTTTGTTGCAGCCTAGAAACACTATCAAAAGAACCCTTGAGTATCTGTTGAAGTGTGAGGGGTCCCCTAATGGGTAATACGATAATAATGTCGCCCCTTTTTCTTTCCTACTCAATTACAGGAGTAGCAGGAATATTTTGAGAATTTTGTATTGGTTGTTCTGTTGACGTTGAATCTTGGGTATGGCTACGTGTAACAACCGGTTCTCTTACTGGAGGAGGTCTATTTAAATTATGTTTAAGCATGGTTGGTACATGGTCCTTCTAGCGCCATTTGTTGATTCCTCGGATGAACATGTGTTGGAATGGTGTTCAAGGAAAACAACAGGGGATGAAAACCCAGCCAAAGGCTTTAGATAATCCTACGCAATTTTTACCCTATCCTCGAGCTGTTTGGTGTGGTTGACACCCATGGATACAAAGGCCTCCGCTGGCACTTATGTGTGTTTGATCCTGAAAATGATTTATCTTCCTATGGAGAAAGACAAGAGTTTTCCTAATCCTAAAAGTTAGTCTAACTTTGAAAAGAAATCTAATCTAAGTCAGTCCTATTCTAACATGAATGATCTGTTCGTGTACAAGATAACTTGATCTGAAAATTACTAAGTCCTTTCACCAATTTGACAGACATGCAAAACTGGACCTTGACTTAATAACTTAAGATATAATTAATTGAAAACATTCAACCAACAATAACTTAAGAATGAAGTGTGTACAAACTTATCCTGAATCTTGGAATGTTAATTGACAAATTAACATTAATTTAATGCTTACTGTGAATCATTTGCAGAAATAGATAAAATGTATTGGATAAAGACATTCATTCAAAACATCAATTGCAGAGATCATAAGTCAAGAGAAATCTGAACTATAAACCAATGCAAATTACTGATTGCAAACAATAAACAGTGTTAATGAATGTATAAAAGCAAAATCGCAATCCATCTAAGAATTTGACAAATTATAACAGAAGAGATAGCTGAAGCAAACTAGTTGTATATCAAGGCCTGCAAAACATTACATAGTCTACAACAACAGAGCATCTCCAGTCTCTTTTGGCGATTTTGTCCCCTAACCATCCATCCCTTGCTATGAGATCTAAAATCTCTTAAATAATAATTACATAGTGATAATTCGGGATCAAATCTCCCATAGAGCCGGGATCATCAAAACTACATTATCCTAAAATGGCCAAGACAAGATTACCTTTTGGCCTACAATATCTAACTATCCTTATACGTAGGAACAATAACCAATTCGGACCCCAAACTGGTCATCATACAATTCAAAAGATTGCACCACATATCTTTGAGAACACCTTGTCATCAATCGAGGAGAATTAAGATAGATCACGAGCTATTGAAGATAGCTGACAAGGAGGATATGAATTCTTCCCTGGATTCACAAGGACCAAATATGTCTTCAAAGACCGAGAAATCAGCTACTGGATCCTCCTTGGAAGGAATTGTGGGGCACACAGGTGGCAAATTGATAATCAAGTCCCGAACAATTGTGTTATCTTGATCAATGTACTCTTTATCACCCCTCTTCTGCTTGTTGAAAAGAAGTTTTTCATATATGAATTGAACCCTGTCATCTTCCTCCTCACTGTACGTGCTACCATCAAAAACATCAGCGTCAAATGGTGCAAGGACAGGTTTAGAGTATTCCACTGGCTGAGGCTCTTTTTCGAAAGAATGCTCGACAAGAATATGAGAAACTCCCTACATTTTACTCACAACATTCAATTGTTAACAGAGATATCAAATTATCAATCCAAATTTTGCATATATGATCGTAAACTAACAAATTATCCATAACAGCCCCTACAAGACATAAAACCACAGGATTTGATATCAATTGAATGTAACCAACTGGCATGATTGCAGATAAACAATGAGCAATTTGCAATTATCGTTTCTGCGAGTGAAATAACAATCAGTGATGCATCAATTGAAATTTGGTGTGAGATGAAGTAAATTTGCATAATAACACATGAAATTAACACTCAAATCTCAGAGTTTTAATCATTAAGTAATCATTGGATTCAAGGACTTCATGTTTGATTAAGCATAACACAGACAAAAACCAGATCAATGTTGAAAACGACGAACCAAGCACGAAAAATCGAAATTTAAATCATTTCATCAGATGCAATCATGGTCGTCGGATCACTGCATATCAACTGTCGGGATGCCGGAAGCGGGATGCCGAGTGCGAGCACTCGTTATTCAAAAGTAAACACACCCTTCCGCAACTTGCGGGTTGCGGGTTGCGGAACATAAACACAATGCGAGGTGAAAATACTCCCGCATCCTGCAATTTGCGGGTTGCGGGGTGTGGGGAGTATAAGCCAATCCTTATTCAAAAGGGTCTTTCCGCATCCCGCAATCTGCAAGTCGCGGGTTGTGGGAAGGAAACTTTGCGTGCAACTTTCAAAACCCTTTTCCGCATCCCGCAATCCGCCATTTGTGGGTTGCGGAAGGGAAAACTTGAAATGTAAATACAAACGCCTGCAACCCGCAATTGCAGGTTGCGGGATGATTGAAAATTCAACCCAAAACTTATTTCCGCAACTCCTCAAAAACACACAAAAAAATGCATAATTTTTTGAAAAAGAAAAATTACTAACTTAATTAAACACAATCAAAGGCAGGAAAATAAATGGCAAACAGGCTGAACAACCCCAAAAATGATTAAGTTACTCTTTGTTATGGAATTGGGGCTCCCATGTTTTGGATAAAACATGGGATTTGTTGTGCCTACAACAAGCCCCCCATCTCTTCTTCGTCCTTCTTGGTCTGCAATAGTCATGGATTTTATATTAATATAAAATGTACATAATTACATCATATGGTCACACTAGATCATTCATGCTTGGCTTCTAGCAATTTCATTAATATTTACATTATAACATTCCGGGGTCAAAACAAGGTGTCACATATGTGGCCTCTACAAATTTGAATCCAAGAGTGTTGTGAGTATTATAGGCATCTAATATCACCACCATCCCTTCTCCAATCTCTTGATCTGAATCCCTTCCTAGGATCAAAGTAAACATAGATATAGCCTCATGTGCCTAGAGGATGAAACTTTTGAACTTCTAAGGGGTAGGGGGAACCACATTTTGACCCTAGTTGTATTTTAGCCTTTGAAATGCCTTGGCCTTTTGGGATTGTGTCATATTTTGGAATATTTGGCCTTGTACTTCGTGTGATAGAGGAAATTTTTCAAGTGGGGTGCTTAGTATTTCAACGATAGATTGGGGATTTAGATGAATCAACGGTGTCTGGCCATAAGTGGCTATGATTGTGGAGAAGATAGGGTGAAAATTTTAAGCACAAAGCTCGATGTATTCAAGGAATGAGAAGGTATCGAGTACGATATGTTGGGCCAGGCTAGACGACCAGAGGGACTACTGTGACTTTAGGGAGAGGAATTTCCCATAGGCAAAGCTTATCAATTGCTTGGGGGTGGAGCTAGTAGTCTGGGGGTAGAAATTCAAGAGAATTCATCTATGAAATGGGGACCTTGGGAGGATCATATATCGTTGGTATCTAAATGGATGGAGCATGATGGGGATCTTCCTGAGGAAGCCTTGCCAATTTTAGTCATAATTGCAGGCAAATTGAGTACATGTGAGGAGATATCACGAAATAAAACGAGGAAGAAGACGAAGAGCTTTGGCTATTTTCTCTGTCATAATTTGAGTGGTTCTGCTTCTTGAAGAACTTACTTGGCTTCCTATGCTAGTGCGAGCGATGGAAAGGTTGTGATCACGTGGTTTGATAAGTCTTGGATCGAGCTAAAATCTCTCTGGAATCTTTCGTGTGTTCTAGAAGTAGGAGGCTGTGTGAGTTCACTTTGAGACTTTTAATTCACAATAAAACAAAGGAACTAATACATCTTGACATGCATTAAACAGTTGGGGATCCTCATTGATGGCCAAGGATCTTGCCTATTAAGTGGCATTCAAAGCTAGGACAAGGTGGCACTGACATCTTTGTCTGGCCTAGTCAATCCTCATGGTGGCTCCTACTTGGTTTCCAAGAGGTTAACTAGACTACGTCTACCTCACCTCTTTTCTTATTGGTGGGTATGCCTCATTTGAGATTTAGGTTGATGTGGTTGAGTGGTTTACGACGGAATCCTCTCGTGTTCTCTAGACTCCGGTGAAGATCGGGACTGCCAATCTTACATGGAGGATAAGATCTGAGCTATTGGTGTGAGAGTCATCTGTGCGAAGGGAGGTTTTATTTATTTGAGTTGTAGGGGCACGTGGAAAACTTCTATTAGTCACTGAAAAGCTAACTGGGCCAGACCTACCCAAATATAGCATCATCAGTGGATGAGTTGCCGTAGACATTTCAGTTGAGGTGATGGGATTAATCTTTAGGGAATCATCTTTATTCTCCACACGTGCAAAAGGAGATTGGCCTCCCCCCTCTCCACGAATGGATGCGATCAATCAATTCAATCTCCAGGGTTACATCTTAGTCATTCGCGCAGGGGGGGGTCCTTCTATTCATACACATGATCAAGTTAAGGTGTGTGAATGGTTGTGATTACAAGCTTAAAAGCTCCATCAATGAATCTTGACCATTCCTAAGGCACCCTCCTTGATTACTTTCTACACATGTACCACGAATGGCTGAAATTAACACAAGGAAACATGTGCAATGAATCTTGACCATTTGCACGTTACTATCTTTGATTACTCCCCACACATGTCTATTCACCGCAAATGGTT